>VZTE01005060.1:59137-69443 GCA_013397775.1 Eulacestoma nigropectus | reverse complement strand
AGAGGTGGGGGACACTTAAGTCTCTATTCATCTCTTAACTGAGGTTGTTATTAAGCTTCCAGTTCAGACTTCTTGACTTAGAATCAGCTTCTCCTGTTCCTCTTCAACTGCAATCAGCAGGCTTTTCCCCTAGCTTAGAGTCCATATTAGTCCAGTCTTCCATCAGATACATGGTCAACTTCACTCATCCAATCACTCTCGATTCTAAGGCTGACATAACAGGCTTATCTTTGTCCCAGATGAGAGAAGGAGAAATCTTACAATGCAGGATTCTGCATCCCAAGCCCTTAAGGGGACAGTGGCCCTACATTCAAACTTGCTCCTGACATTAATAACTCCCAAGACACTCTTCTCTCTAGCAAAGGCTACATAAAATATTTTTTAAACAGATTTCCTTAGGCACATGAGCAATTGATTTTGCAAAACAACCCTTTTGGCCTTAAAGGCCCAGTGTTCAAAGTATGTACAAATCGGCTTAGAAATTTAACCGATAAAAGTCACACCAGAAAAAAAGAAAACCCATCAAATGTGATTGTAGGAGGAAGGAACTGAGAGTTGGGACATCACTATCACACAGTTTTAATTTGCAGGTAAAGTGGAGATGTCATGAAGACTTCATCATAAAAGGGGACCAGCTCAGGAACTGAGTCATTTAATAATGCCAGTAAGGACTGAGCTGATATTCACTCAAACTCTAGGGAATCTGCAGATGAAATGACTGAGCCGCTGCCTAGGAAATACTAAAGAGTCAGGCATTCTATGAGAGAACTGGACTTAGTAGGGATGATGTTACCGGAAGTTACAGGCTGCAATTGCCAGACACATAGTCAGGCCCCAAAAATTGAGCTACCAGACCTACCCACTGCCCTGCTGTAGCCCTCTCCTCTTCTCCCGACTGCTACTGCTGCTCTGCTGTGCCACCTCGTGCTCGCCAGCTGACACTGCTGCATGAAACGGGGAACTGCACAAGGAGTACATCATTAAAGTCCTTCACGTTGAACTTTCTGAGACCAGAGCAATGTACACCTATGCTCGGTGACACAGCTGTGAACAGGACACGTGAACATTGAATGCTGCACTGTCAAATTCCTTTCTGTATTCTTGTCAAGGCCGAGATACTCACAGATGTTTTCAGACTTTCAGTGATTACAGCCAGAGTTTTGGGTTCATTGCAATTCAGATCCATTAGGTAAGACCTGCATGGTAGATGTTTCTCACAATTGCTACCAGAGCCATTGCACTGTCTGCTATCCTTGTCCTCTGGGCTGTCAAGCAGCATGTCCCAGGGCCCAGAGCAGGGAACACACATTAAGACTTCCCTATCTTTTACTAACGTTGATGCTGACATGTAGCATTTTGAATACCCACATGACCACCTCATGTCTTTTACTTACTTCACTGTAAAATGGATGGCACTTATTTATTTCACCATGGTGACAGAGCTTTGGTGTGATTTTTCACAGCAGATGGGGCTTTAGAGATCTGAAAACAACATTGCTTTAACAAACTGGCAGAAACACCTTTTTGACAACAGGGCACACACTGGGAGCTTTACAGAGTACGTTCAACAGAAGGAAGCACAGCAATCCAAACAGCTGAAGAAGGCCTTTGCATTTAGCAGATTTTCATATCATTTGTCCAGGCATATTCTAAACCTCTTTGATTTTTTCAGGAGCTGCCGACATTCAGGTTACATAGGGACTTTTGGGTACCAAAACCCTCACTTTTGGCAAGCATCCTGAATGATTTGGATGTAGCAAAGAAACTCTTCCTCTAAGCAAAAAATTGTAGAAATTATACAACTTGAGAGTCACCCTGATAAACTCCTCACTGCAGTCGACCTGGCCTCATCAATCCTGTCATAGAAAGCCCAACCACAAAATACATCTACTGTGTAAAAATTCTGCAGATTGGACCCTGCAGCCTGAGGCTGCTCCAGCGGAGCCACACAGGGCCTGGAGCCGGAGCTCAGCCGCGAGGGGTCAGTGCTCCACCAGCAGTGCTGCGTTTGGGCTCCGCAGGGAGAATCCGCTCGGCGCTGGGAACAGACACGCTCCCCAGCGCCCGCCGGCACTGCACAGTGCGAGAGACGGAAACTGGTTCGTCAGTGCCTTCTAACCCGTGGAAAAACAGCCTCCAGATCAAGGAAAACAAACTGTAGCAAGCTTATGACTATCACAAATTCCTGTGCTGACCTGCCAAATACTGCTGCAGTATTTGTATTTGGGATTCTCGAAGGATTAGGCCTCCTCCTTGCTTGGGAAGTGTGCCTGGGTCAGCAGAGCAGGCAGGAATGCAGCTATTCCCAGCACTTCGAGCATGGGCACAAACTGGGGAGTCATTTCTGCTACTGTCTAGGGACACTGACAAGCTGGTTGTGTACAGGAGACTCTAAGCATCAGTTTCTGAGTAAGAATAACCTCTTGAGTATTGAAGGAGTACAAAGATGCCTTATATTTATATTTCCAGTTACATGAAATGTAAAGATAGTAAGGGGACAATACAAAAAACAACTGTTTTTTACTTAAGTGAGCCACCTCTAAGCACATTTAAAGATTTTTCTGGTTTCTGGGGTGACTTTTATCAGTTGAATTTCTAAGCCTTATTGTACATGCTTCAGAGCTTTCGCTGAGAACTGGGTAAGAGCGAGCTCCCACTAACACAGAGATGGCTTTGTTGACCAAGTCCCCTCCTGGGGATAGCCTGTCCCATACATCAGGCAGGTTGCCCTCCACTGCCTGCCCAGTCACAGTTCTGGTGCCTGCTCCTCACAATGGGCAGAGGTTGCAGCTGGCACAAGGGAATCAAGAGCGCAGCAAGAGCCATACTCTAAATTGCATCTCTCAGAGCCTGTTAGTCCCAGTACACCAGAGAGGTCTATCTCAGCTGATCTGATAATATTTTTTAGGAGTACCTTAGGCAGGTGCTTAGCAAGAACCATCCAGGGGAGGAGTAGGCATATTCTTTCCTCTACTACCTCATTCAACCTGGACTTCTTTACATTAGTGCCTTCCAACTCACGAAGAGAGTCATTTAGACGAGCTTGAAAAAAGGACTCTGCCTGCAAGAGGACACAAATGACACCAGAGAGAAACAGATTGATCTGTCCAAATGTATTTGCTCTGTTTTAGTGCCACTGCTGTCTGTGACAGCAGCAGAGACAGAGATGTCACAGGAAAGGAACAGGACAACAGCAAAGAAAGGGAAAGCTGAGAGGTCTGGGCTGGGTAGGGGGGGCAATGGGAAAACTGCAGCTGGTAGGAGAATATTAAAGCAAAACAGAATTGATTGTACCTTTCCACCTTCAGTTCCTTAAGTGAGGTTCCTCTGCAAAAAGGCTGGGAAACCATTGCACTGTATCACTGGAAAGAATAATGAAAAAATACAACCACATTTTTAGGAATAGTGAGGGCTTTGGGGACTGCTTTACTTATCTCATGAAAATTCGGAAGCCTAATGACAAAACTCCTGCTAAAAAGACACTTGCAGGAAGATGCAGATGGCACGTGGTACTAAGCTGACAAGTTTCTTTAGTCTAGTTTGTCTAAACAACAGGAAATTCTTATGGCATAGCTAATCTGGCCCTGGTTGCACTCTGGTGGTAGCCAGTTTTTATTTCTGATTTAAGTTATTTTCCTTCATTCACTCACCAGCATCTTTAAAATAAAAACCTGAAACAAATATGTGAACATTTAAGATGTTTTTGCTTATATTGCAGGTGAAACACTGAAGAATCCATTTGTAGATATGGATGCACCCCCTCAACAGAGTTGACAGCATGACAGTTCCATGACGTTATACCAAAACCAGAATCAACAAGGATTTCTCTCTAGAGATCCCACCAGAGGTGTTGCAGCAGAAAATCATGCTGGTCTGTCAGAATGACAGGCACAATTAGGAGTTCTGGACAACAACACATCCCTGAAGCCATATTTGCAGATGGCTGGTAACTAATATTTGTTTTTGAAAACAAAAACAAACCCAAGTTCAGCAGGATTTTGAAAAAATTCATGCCATGATAAGGTTAAAGAAAAAAAAATGATAGCATATTTCTGTCATATCGTGCCACACAACAATTGAAAATATCACTGTATTTTTAAAACACAGGTATGTGCAGAATGAGCTTTCATTTGGGAAGCTGTAATGAAGAGGTAAAATTGTTTTCTGTTGTACTAATTTTTCTTTAATTTTAAAGAAAAGCTTGATATATTTTATGGCAACCAAGCCACAAGGTTCTAGACTGCAGATTACACTGGTATGGCAATATTTACTGCCTAGGAAAAGGTATTTTTTAAACAAAAAAAATATCAGGAAGCAGAATATAGTATGCCCTATATTGTCCAAAGATGTGTTTATCATAGCAGAACTTGTGAGTAGAAAAATGAGTATGTGAAAATCACCATCCAAAAGATAAATTATTTGATTCCATTTTAAATGAGAGAAAACATGTTTTTAATACCCATGGTAATGGCTGCACTTATACAAAGTCTTCCTTTTCTAATTGAAAAAGTGTTCTCAAAGTACTAGATAAGATACATGTTAACCTGGTTTTCAGTTTTTTGTGGCATTGCTGGAGTTAGTTTAACAGAACAGTCATTTTCATACCTCAGTTCGAATCTGGTCTTGGCTGTCATATTTTGAGAATGAATTGAAAAAAACCAACTACGCTTTGTAGATGAAACCTGATGATTAAATGGTCCCTTGTGGCCATGGTGTGTTTGTAGAGATCTTTACAACCTCCTCATTAGTATCCTGCCTTGGACAGTATTTAGGTGCAGTATCTTTGCCCTGAGATTTGCTGTCATGGGGAAAAGTAGAAGGACATGAGTCTGGGAACTGCAGCAAGGGAAAAATACCTTAGATTAGATGCCTGAATTTTGATGTCAAAAGTTAATTTCTACCTTTGATCTTTAATAATGTAAAGAATATATTACCACAGTATTTAAGAGATGTCTGCATTTTGCAGAATCTGGAATTTAAAATGCATGATATAGCAGGACTATGAAGCTATAAAATGAAATCACATCCCCTACCTATGGAACTTTCTCAGTACTACTCTACACTTAGGAAGAGAAGAGCTCTCTTCAACATCCCAAGACTGCCAGCACAAATCAGCTTTGAGAATGCAGTCTTTTTACCACAAGTAGCTCTTGAAAATATAGATTATAAGTGTCTAAGGCCCTCTTTCATGGCACAAAACGGTATTTCTGAAGACTGCTTCGAAGTCGCCATTTAACCTACAAAATCTTGAAATGCCAAGCAGTTCGTCATACAGGCATTTTTCCCTAAAATACTCAGTGACACATTAGAACTGAGCTAATCAAATAATAATAAACATAGGGCTTAATATTCCAGCAACAGACAGTCTGTACAAAAACTAGTTGTTCCTCACACAAGTGATCCCTTTCCTTTTGCAATTACTACAGTAGCCTCCTTCACCACCTTCAGCTCACCAACATTTCTTGTAATGAAGAGCCCGGAACCTTGAGTGAGCAGAGGCAGAATTTCTCATCCTTGTAGCATGCTGCACATCTCTTCCCTGGATTTCAGGCTGAGTAACTGACTTCATGGAGGAAAAGAAAGGCAACAGAAAGAAAAAAGTCATCTTGCTCCCACATAGCAAAGGAGACAGTATTTCAAAGGAGACTATTATTTCTGCCACCCTACAGGCACAGAGCAACAAATGATTTGTCTAACTTTATTTGCCCTCCCAACTGGTGTCTTTCTCCTGCTGCTGCTCTTCTCCCTCTAAGCCCAGTTCATCTGTAACAGCTAACCAGCTCGTGCTGCTGCCTGCAAACCAGAGGGAAAAAATACAGACAAGAAAGATGGGCTTTTACTCCTCTTATGCAGGTCCAGCATTGACATAAATAGCCTGTCCTGGTCCCTCTGGATGGCATCCTTTCCCTCCAGCATGTTGGCTGCTCCACATATCTTGGTGTCACTGGCAAACTTGCTGAGGTGCACTTGGTTCCACTGTCCATGTTAAACAGGGCCAGTCCCGAAGCCAGCCCTGGAGGAATGTCACTTGTCACTCTCCAACTGGACATCGACCTGTTGACCAAAACTCTTTAAGCGTGACCATCTAGTTACCTCCTTATCCACTAAGTGGTCCTTCCGCTCTCCAGTTAAGAGCCAAAGATGTCATGTGGGACACTGTCAAATGCTTTACACAGGTCCACATATATGTGAGTTGCTCTCCCCTTGTCCACTAATACTGTAATACCACCAAATTTGTCAGGCATTATTTGCCCTCAGTGAAGCCATGTTGGCTGTCCCAGTCGCTTCCATATTTTCCATGTGCCTTAGCACAGTTTCCACAAGGATCTGCAACATGACCTTGCTGGGAACAGAGGTGAGACTGACTGGTCTGTAGTTCTCCAGGTCTTCCTTTTTTCCCTTTTTAAGAATGGGGGTTATGTTTCTCTTTTTCCAGTCATTGGGAACTTCAGTGGACTGCTGTGACTTCTCAAATATGATTGGTAGCGGCTCAACCACTTCATCCACTAGTTCCCTCAGGACCTGCAAATGGACTTCATCAGATTCCATGGACCTTTGCAACTTCAGGCTGCTTAGATGTTCTGGAACATGATCTTCTCTTACACTGCATAGCTCTTCATTTTCCTAGTCACTGTCTTTGCCTTCTGTGACTCAGCCAGTGTGGCTGGAGCACTTGTTGGTGAAAACCAGTGGAAAAAAAGTCTTTGAGTGACTCAGTCTTCTCTGTATCCTGAGTAACCAGGTCTACTGTTTCCTTCCAGACAGGGCTTATAATTTCCCTAATCTTTCTTTTATCACCAACATACCTATAGAAGCTATTCTTGGTGCCCTTGATGTCCCCGACATCAATTCTGTCAGGGCTTTATCTTTCCTAACCTAATCCCTGGCTGCTTGGACAATGCTGGTGAGGACAATTTCTATATATTCCTACCAGACTACCTGTTCTTGCTTCCACCCTCATTGACTTATTTTTTTGTGTTTGTTCAGGAGCTTCTTATTCATCCATGCAGCCTTCCTGGCTTTTTTACCTCATTTCCTCTTTTTTGGCATGCATTTCTCCTGAGCTTGGAGGAGATGATCCTTGAGTATCAACCAGACTTCTTGAACCCCTCTTCCCTCCAGGGCTTTACCTTGTGGTATTCTACCAAGAAGATCCCTTAAGGGGCCGAAGTCTGTTCTCCTGAAGTCCAGGGTAGTGAGCTTGCTGTGCAGCCTCCTCATGCTTGCACTCTGACACTCAAAGGTCCTGGGTTCAATCCATGCTGCCAGAAGAACAACTGTGGATCTGCATTACACACCATGGAAAAAATGCTTGTGGGTAGTCTGTTCTAGTTCTCCCTGTGGAGTTGCATGGCTGCTAATGCAATGATGGAGAAAGCTCAAAAATCTTTGGGGCTTAATCAATCTTCCTTTAAAGAACCAACAGAAAATTTCCCTCCTCAAGGTCATACTGGATAAGGTGCTTACCAAGATTGGCTGTACATGAGTTTAAAGGAGAATTTTTAAATTAAACTTGTTATATTACCCAAGCAACATCTCTTAAACAAATGAAGTCATGCTGGTGAAATTAATGTGGATTTTAAATATTCACTGTGTGTATTCAATTTCTCATGCAGTATGTAGCTGTGAGAACAGCTTTCTTCAGCCTGTGCTCAGCCTAACATGCTGTCATTCCCCTTTGGTGTTAGATTTTTTTAACTTTTCAGTGGATATAACAGAAAATTAAGATAAATTATGAAAACTTTTTCAGATTTTTGTGGGTACAAAACTTAAGAGCAGCTTGTATGAAACTGTTCGTCTACTTCTTGTCCTGTTTTTGCAAGAATGGAAGCAGTGACCAGTTGTTTCCAGATAAAGATCAGAACAGTAATTAAAAGAACAATACCTTTGTGCTGAAGACAACCTCGAAAAAGCTAAAAAGGGTTTCCCCCCTCGCCTCGCTTATGGTTCATTAAAATGTAAAAAAAAATGTTCTGGAAAAACTATTTAAAAAAAAATTTATTCTTCTCAAGACATCAGTTCTTGACATTCCTTCTTTTAATGCAGAGTTCAGTGGAATTTCAGAGGTATTTTTGGAACTCCCAGCACAAAGACCAGGTACCTGAGTACCCTTAACAAACCCACACTTACTGCTATGAGCGGAGAGAGCACTCGCCCCTTTAAAAAACTGCAGTGCAAATAATCTCATTCTAGTAAAAATGCCTGAAAAAAATGTAGGAAGAAATACCAGACTCACATGAATTGTCAGGTAAGTGTTCCTTCCAAAAGCAAAGTATTAAAATGGCAGTCAGGTATCCCAGTCAGATGTAAGAGATGTGAACTTAGGCACAAGTCTCAGAGCAATACTTTGCTTCGCTCACAACATCCCATTGTTCTAAGTAAGTTGGAGCATTTGCTGGCAGGATATTGTAAATGCTTACATTTTACAGCAAATGCACAGGACGCACAATAAAGTTGCAGGTAAAATGAGGAGTATTTAAGAGAGAACAATGTTACATAATCTGACTTCTACTTAATGAAAAGAATAAAACTCCTGGATAGACAATGTATATGCATGGTACATAAATATATGTAATAATAAGTGTGTAGACACACATTTAAAAAAAGGGTTTGTTCAAGAATAACCTAAGTTCAAGAATAGGGAAGAAATCTGAAGCAGGTACCTTTTAAAAATCTGAGTAGCAGATTAATAAAATTTCAGTACAAACATGGTTTATTATGTAACTAAGATACATGCATTTATATGCTGTTTAACATATTTTGTTAACTATTTTTCATATATGTCATATCTAATGTACATATGCTTTATGTATTGTATTTTAGTTACCATATTCTACATTACCTATTAAAGTCACTTGGATTCAATGTTGTGTTTGGTCTCTAGTCAACGTCACATTATTGTTTTATATGACATTAATGAATTACTATTTTCCAGCTCTGGAAATTCTTTATTCAGAAAAAAACACTCCTACTGCTCATGGACAATCTATTTTCTTTAAATCCCCAGCCTATAACAAAGGCTTATAGAGGCAAAATTCACTGCTTCTCTAATTCTTCTCCTCTGTGTAGGACAACCTGCCTTATCAGTCAATCAGCACTGGAAGAATCAGAATATCAAGATCAAAATACCGAAATCTTACCCTGATAGTCTTATATTGCATATTTAAATGGATTCAGTCATAAGCATCTGTCATTAAATTACAAGGACTTTTAAAGTCCTTTTAACAATTTGCTTAATGTTAGCATAATTGTATCCCTGCATTAATGCTCCTAAGTAGAAAATTGCAGAAAGGAAAGGAAGGAGCCTAGTTTTTCCATGATGGAACATCAATGTACTTACTGGAAGCTGGCATGATCTGAAATGCAACAGTAATCATACAAATGCAAGAAAGTACTAACCCACATATTCCTGTCGGGGTCCTTTAGAAAGTACATCTTGAGCAATGAGGAAGGTACTGAGAGGCATGATAACGAAAATGAAAGGAACACGACTCAGTTGATAATGCATTAAGAAGGAGCACCTTGTTTAACACATATGGAACAAAGAAAGGCATGTTGCTATAATTGCAGAAATTAGCGAAACGCCATGAAACACACAGCAGGTGGTGTGCTAGGGATGGGCCAGGTAACAACCCACGGTGCTCTTCGGTACCTTCTGGCTGAGCACGAGTTGGCACAGGCCGAGGGGGGCTGGAGCGCTCACCTGACGCTGCAGAACCCTGCTCTGCTCTCCGACGTGCGGGCTCCTGGGGACCCTCCCGTGACTCCCGCCCACGGAGCACTCACCCGATCACACACAAGCAGCTTCAATCTCCGTCACACAATTCCTACAAACAAACAGCCTCAACTGTTTCCAGCTGAGCAGCTTGTGCCTCGGGTTCCAGCTTCTGTCACTGTACCCATTAAGCCAGTAAGCATGAAGGGCACACACCGAACCTGTGCGGTTTAAACACAGTAACTCGAGAGGCTCTGCAAAGCTGTAGAGAGCAAGGCTCACACCCGACCGCTCAGCAGCCTGCGGGCGTGCTCCTCCAACGCAGCCCCAGATCCTCTGGCTGCCAGCACCTGCCTTGAACCAAACTACCCAGGTCCGTTCCACCACGGGGATTTACCCTCACGGCACCTATGCTCGCCTGCCCATGATGGCGCCTGTGCGCCCCTCATGGCACCTGTGCCCTCCCGTCCTCCCCTCACGGCACCTGTGCTCGCCCTCCCCTCACGGCACCTCTGCCCTCCCGTCCTTCCCTCACGGCACCTGTGCTCGCCTGTCCTTCCCTCACGGCACCTGTGCTGGCCTGTGCGCCCC
>VZTE01005060.1:37328-59109 GCA_013397775.1 Eulacestoma nigropectus | reverse complement strand
ACCTCTGCCCGCCCGCCCCTCACGGCACCTGTGCCCCTCCGCCCTCCCCTCAGGGCGCCTGTGCTTGCTTGTCCCTCACGGCGCCTGTGCTAGTCCACCCGCCCGCCTCTCCTGGCGCTTGCCGGCGCCCCCAAATCCCAAGACATGAGGCAGGCTAAGTAGGAGAAGAGATTGGTGTTCCTGGAGGATGGGGCTGGGAAGGAGCCTGAGGGTGCCGGCCTTACGCTCGCACCCGGCCCTTGAGAGCGGTTGCAGCTGCAGCCGAGCGGGGCCGTCTCCCACCTCCCTCCGTGCTGTGGGGAGGCCGCTCCCTGCCCAGCGCAGCGGTGGTGTCGGGGGGAGAGGACTCGGCTCTTCTGTTGCTGGAGGATAGGAAGGCTCTGCAGAAGGATCTGGATGGTTGGATCGATGGGCTGAGGTCAACAGCATGAGGTACAAGATGGCCAAGTGCTATGCGTTGGCCACAATAGCCTCCTTCAGCACTACAGGCTGGGGACAGAGGGGCTGGAAAGTGGCCCAGAGGAAAAGGCCCTGGAGTTGCTGGTAAACAGTGGCTGAACATGAGCCTAGGCATGCCCAGGTGGCCAAGAAGGCCACTGGCACCTGGCCTGTATCAGCAATGGTGTGGCCAGTAGGACCAGGGCAGTGATGAAGCCACACCTCGTGTGCTGTGTCCAGTTCTGGGCCCCTCAATTCAGGACACTGAGATGTTGAAGTAAGTCCAGAGAGGGGAATGGAGCTGGCAAAGGGTCTGGAGCATAAGTCCTGTGAGGAGCAGCTGAGGGAACTGGGGGTTTTTAACCTGGAAAAAAGGGGGCTCAGGGGGGACCTTACCAGGAAGTTGTAGGCAGATGGAGGTTGGGCCCTGCTCCCAGGGAACAAGGGACAGGATGAGATGACACAGCTTTAAGCTGTGCTGGAGGTTCAGGTTGGACATTAGGAAGAAATTCTTCACAGAAAGGGTGATTAGATGTTGTAATTGACTTCCCAGAGAGGTTGTGGAATCACTGTTCCTGAAGGTGTTTAAGTAAAGACTGGATGTGTCACTCAGTGCCATGGCTGAGTTGACGAGGTAGCATTAGGCCACAGGTTGGACTCAATGATCTTAGAGGTCTTTTCCAACTTAATTAATTCTGTGATTCTCAGGAGATCATCAGGGAGTGAGTTCACCCCACAGCCCCTCTGGACGGCTGCGCAGGGACCCATCAGGAGGGCGGTGGGGGATTGCTCTGGAATGCCCCATGAGGGCACGTTGCTGGGCTGGGGTCAGGCTCTTGGGTGCCTGTGAGAGCATGTGTTTTTTGGACATTCTGGGGATCTGCCAGCAAACTTCAGGGCCCTGCTCTGGCTGGGGCACGAGGGCTGTGTGGGGTAGCTCATGGTGGGAGAGGCTGGGAGACCTGAGGTAAAAGGGCATGAGCCTCTTGGGCAGAGCCCCAGCAGCGTGTGTGAAAACATGCTCACTTTCTCCCTCTCTCCTGGCACGTATAGCAATGATTTCAAAGCTATCTCAAACAGTGAAAAAACCATATATTTACTGCCACTCCTCCACACCAAATCCCAGGGCACTTGTAATAAGTTGGGAGTGAGGATGAATGCTTGAGCAGGTGGCCAGAGGTCTTCCAAAGAAGAGTAATGCTCGCCCAGGGTGTTTACATCCTGCTATGAACTAGAATAGTCTTTTTCATGCCAAACCACAAGCTGCTGGTTGAAACCTGAGCTGAACTTCCTTGATGATCCAAGCAGCCTGGCTAACTTTCAGCACAGCCAGTTTTCATTTTCACACCTCTCCAAACTTGCTGGGACAAGAACCAAATGTATAAGCACACAGTGAACTCCTGTTCCTGGGACACTGCTGACCCAATCTCAAGCAGCATGTGTCAGAATATGCTAAAAAAAGGTTGTTTTCTCTCAAAAGTTTTCCTAGTTTGGCTTTTTGAGGCTTATGTGGTTTCTGCTGTTCACATAAACTACAGTTTTGGCCATCTGCATTTAGGTAAACCACGGTTAAGTCACAGAGGCTTTAATCTCAGAAAGCCTCGCTTCTTTCATGGACCCAATTTCTTCCTTTAATGTAAGGCGAATGTTGCTTCAATGCACACAATGGCTGCTCAATCCCCAGAACCCTATGTAGAGATCTGCTCGTCCTGGCTTTTCACCCGCTGGTATTGATGGTGTATCTGCATGCACGCTGGCTACCAGATTGATTCCAGAGCTCCTCAGTGGATTTTGCACAGCCTGAGCTGAGTCTAGAGCTTTACTGCTCTGGGCACACACACTAGTTAACTAGCACCGTCTTGGGTGCTTTTACAGGTCACACCTTCAGTTCCGTGCGGACAGATGTCTGCTCTTTATATCCCAGTGGAGGTTTTAGCGGATGGCCAGCCAGCAATGACTAACTCATGCAAGACTCTTAATACTTCTGTGCATTTGTGAATAAGTATGAAGTGCTACAAAGCTCAGAGTAGTGTGCTGGGAAATAGTCCAGCCAGATGGAAACAGTCCATCAAATACCACAAGAAGCCCAGTTACCTGCAGTGCATCTCTTCCCTGTGCAGATTAGGGAGGCTTTTCTGCCTTCTTAGGTGCTGAATAAATGTAAGCACTACTGCAGGATTGCCAGCAGGTTCAAAATAATGACAAATATAACGTGTCCTTGGCTTTTTTGGAGGGATTTCTCAGACAGTTGAAGGATTTTGCTTAGGGCTCTCCTGTAGCTCCTTTTAGGATTTCTGGTAGCCAAAATGCATTTTTTACTCAAATCTCTAGTGCTTTTAGCCCTACAAAGAGCAACAAATCTGTTGTTCACACAAATTGTTGATCATACAGAGCTGTGATCTTTTAGCAAAAGGCAGTGAGAAAGGCAGGAAAGACAACAGCTTTCCAGTAGGTTAGCTGCATCCTGTTTCCTTAAGGAATGTAAAGATTTGGTAATGAAACAGGAGAGGGGATTCAGGCAGGACTGGAGGATGAGAGCTGCTGGAATTCCAAGAAAGCCATGAGGTAGCTGCAGAAATACTGGAAAGTGTTTGGAGGACCAGTGCTGCTCATGATAAAACTAGTATCTGTACACAATAGAGATTCTGTCTTAATGCTTCCCTCTGCATAGTCAAGCAACTTTTGAGGAGCCAAGGCTCTCATGTTAAACAGATTTCTCACCATCACAACTGTGGTAGAAGCATAGAATATTCTGAAATACAGATTCAAGAAACTCCTTTCTGGTGGTGGGAGGGGAACCATTACCCTCCCGGTTCTGAAACTTGGCTTGTGGTCACTGGGCACCTGAGGCTGGTCACTGTGAGCATGAAAGGACAATGCTCTGGCAGTAAATAAAGAAGTGAAGTCCTCATCAGGATGGGACAGGTTTACATTCTGTTTCATGTTCTAAGCTCTCTCCTCCTGGAAGGATTTATTCCAGTCTCTCTGTTGTATCTAAACCATAACAATAAAAAAAAAATTCTTCCAGTTAAAAAAAAAATGCAAACAAGTAGAAAAATCTCCATTGTGCTAATGATAGAATAACTTGCAGTGAGAGGTGGCATGATTTAGGGTTATTTTTTGCAAATATTCTAGACACCATTTATATTAGTGCCAGCTTAAAACTGTCTGATTTCTACTGTTGTTGCTAGAGCTAAGTCTGATAAAAGGAGTAATCAGTCATGATAGGACTGAAATGGGCTATACCCTGTTTGAAGGTTTTATTTGTATAGATTCTGGACAGTTTATAGGAGTTTAAAATGCTGTTTACTGCCATTTCAGTGAGCTATTCGACTGAGCATTAGTAGAACCTGTGACCATCAATTACTCACCTAAAACCTGCTTGTATCAGCTACATATCTATGGTAAGTAGTGTAAATATATATAGATTATGTACATATAAACTCAAATTGTACTCTGTGTGCAATTAGATATTTACTGTAAACCATTCTGAACTGGAACTTTACAATGATACACAACCATGAGATATCTGTTTCAGCTGTATAAACCTGCTGGGGGAACACCAGGGCTGAGCAGTCGGTTGGGTAAAGTCGAGGTTAACTGCATTCCTGGGGCTCTAAGATTTAATTAAGTAAAATTGCTGGAGCCTGTGGAGGTGGAAGTGTAATGGCAATGCTGTGTTCTCTTCCCCAGTTCAAAAATATACCATTGTAGAATCTGGCAAGCAAAGCATAAAGTTTAAACAATTCACTCACTGTGTGGTGACTTCTTAAGCTAGATGATCAGGTAAACTGACATCTCAGTAATGCTACTCATTTGTTCTTCATAACTGAAGCAGCTTCTCAACTGCTTTATGTCATGTTCGATTGTGTCTGAAAAATCTGTTACCTTACATTTCCATTCATTAGCTTTTAGCAGCTTGCCCTTCAAAAATCCCATTCTTCTGAAAGTTCTTGCCTTGCTCTCTACAGCCTCCAGTTACTAATATGGAATTGTGACCGTTTCAATGTCAAACATGTTTGATCTCTTAAATACCTCAGATTGTAGTTAATGAATGCTACAGTAACACTGAAGGTTATTAACAGGCCAGGGATAAGTAAGGATGGCTACAAAAACACCAGCTCGAAGATTTTAAAGTTACTTTCTGAGCTGCAGAAAGTCTTCTTACAATACACTTAGAAACATATGTGACAGTGAGATAGAGGTGAGGATAATAGAAATAAAACCTGTGGGGTGCTTTGGGGTTTTGTTATGATTTTTTGTTTAATTTGTTTGTTTGGGTTTTTGTTGTGGGTTGGGGGCTTTTTTTGGGTGGGGGGTTTGTTTGTTTGTTTTTTTGAGGAGGCGGAGTTGGTTGTTTAAAAATCTTGGGATGGGGAAGTACAGTCCTGTCTAGAACTCTTGTAAGCAGCTGTTCTTCAGGCTGAGCAGAACTAAGTAGGGAACTGGGTATTGGCTGCCAAGAGCTTATGTGCACTCCTCTGGAGTGTAATATGCTTCTGCTATGAATAATTTTTAATTTGAAGTAGCAAAACAAAAAAGCTGGATCCATTCTTCTATACTACACTTTGTACTAATGAAGCTGGGGGAGCTGCTCAGCAATCATATCTGGCAAGAAAAGCTGTTTCCAAAAGTGAATCAAGTCCAACATAGAACAAAAATTTGACTTGTGACTACAGGCTGTGAAGGGAAAATTACTTACCACAGTGTGGTGCTAAAATTTATTCTTCATAATTGCAAAAATTTCTCATCAAGTTATAACAAAAAGTTACTGTTTGGAATACTTGTTTTATATTAAGATCTTGAAGCCATTTGAGATACTGAACATTATGAAATGTTATTATGAATTATGAAAGCAAACCCAGTATCTGGACATTGCATGCAGACTGCTTTTTAACTCACCTTAAAGATTCCAGATCATGGACCCTTAAGGCTTGGTCCAAGTCTATATGATTTATTTTCCTAAAATTGCTGAGATTTGCTATCATGACTTCTGCTTAGGATAGAAATGCTAGGAATGAAGGTGAATGCTGACTATCTGAAGGATGTACTAAGCAGATCTTATTTTAGCTATCATTTCATTTGCACTCCCAGGGTTGGATAATAGTTTAGGCAGACTCGTCTTTGTTGGTTCATATCTCATTATTCATGTAATAAATTGCAAGGATTGGAGAAGAAATACTAGGGTTCAAAATACCTCATGTAGAAACTTCGTGGTCAGAATCAAAGAATTAGGAGGCAACAGAAAGATGAAAATAATATGACTGTGCCAGTATGTGGCAATGTCATGTCTTTCTGGGAACAGACTAAGAGAAAATACCTTAGTAATACATGCAGCTTTCATCTGCCTCCACCCTTGTAATTTTCTCAGCTGACAGTGTTCTACAAGTTTATAAGATGGCTCAGCAATCTGCTTCTTGACATTCCCTTGGTTTGACTTCTCCTTTCCTATAATTTTCTATGTCAAGTGTTCTTTAACTGTGTTTAAAATTGGCAGCAACAGTGAGCAGGATTTTGGCATAGCCACAATTGCTTTCAAACTATGGTAGTAGTCTTCTCACCCCTAGGGACAGGAGATCAGGCAAGAGTTGTGGAACTTTCCTCCCCATGAACTACTTTGCTTTCATGCTTAGGGGTGAGGGGTGCTGGCTTGTCCCTGTGCAGGGAAGTCTGCCACACAGGGACCCTGCCTGCTGACATTTGGGTCCATGACTGGTACCCTAAGCACCTGTAGGTGGGAAAATGTAGGGACTGCTGATGAGGATTACTCAAAAGTTGTGTTATGTCAGAGTAAGCATTGTGTGGGAATTGCAGGCTCATGTTGTTGACAGCAGAGGGATATGGCTAGGAGGAGTGAGCACTGGGATGCTATCCAACTCCTTTGCAGTTGCTAGAGCCAGCTTGCCTTCAACATCTGTACTCAGGATTGCCTGCAGGAAGAGAAATGACGTTCCACTTTATTCTAGCAAACTATCTCAGGAAGGTTTGGCTCTCCAATTCGTTCTGTTTTCTCCTCAAATTTGTGTGAACACGAAAAGAGAGGGAAATAGTGGCAGCTGTACCCATCAGTGGAACCAGGTGAGCCAGACACCTTGCAAAATATATCAGACAAAAGAAATGTGTATGATTTCTGCATTTCATTTGCTGTTTCTTGTGGATAGACTGTATATGGGTGTGTAGCAATTTTGATTTTACTTTTTGTTTTCTGAAACACCCATTCTAATAATAAAAAATATGACACAGGAAGCCCTATTGAAGTCACTGAGATGAGGTCAAGGTGGTGTTTAATATGATTAAAGATTGTAAAATTGGGTGGTAAGCATTTACTAAATAACTGCCATGAGATGCTTGAAGGTGGTCCAATATGATGAAATCTTTGCGTGTTAGATCCTCTATATGTTAAAAAGGGCAATGTTCCAAGATGCTAGAACTCTTGATTAATTCTTCAGCAAACCACAGTGATGTCTTCCTTTACTTGAATATCCTCCCTCTGGTGGGGGAAATAATTCATAGAAAGTGTAAGTTTCTGCCTGAAGTTACCAGTAAAGTTAATCCTATTCATTAAAATAATGCCTTTTAGTTGTTGATGCTGTTGAATTTTGATAATTGAAGCAATTAAACCTAAATCTTTAGGTCTTTTCCAGCTGTCACTAAGAGTAGGCTAAAGGTCTTTGAAATTTTTCTTAATGTACAAGTTTGAGCTGCCACAAGGAACAACTGAGCTGCTTATATTTAACTAAAAATTGCTTAGTTAATCTCTTGCATATTTTCTTCATGTTTTGGCCTATGGAAGGGCTGTTCATTATTTCAGAATGTCTTGGCTCCAGTCCATCTGCAAGACCTCATTTTTCTTTTGAAATTTGTAGTCTTCACAAGCTTGGCATCTGTGATATCACAAACAATGACTTACTGTGGCTGGAAGTCTCTGGAATTAAAAAACCCTCCTCCGTAAGAACATAATTTTTTTTTACAGAATTGGGATTTGTTCTGAGGAAACACAGCTGAAAAAAAAAAAAGTTTTCAAAGATAACAGGTTTTTCATAATTTATTTCCCCCCTCCAAATGAACTGAAGTCCTGATGCCGAGGACTTGCTCTTTAAATAAATGGGATATTTCTCTCCTCTCTTGGCAACAGCAGGAGTATTCTTGTGCTGTATGACAAGCCTAGCTGGTGCTATATTTGTCTTGTAGCTGTACACACATTTGTGAGAGGTTGTTTAATAAGAGAAAGGCAAAAAGCCAATACAGTTTAAAGAAAGTTTATTCTACCACAGCCTGAACTTTCTGGGTTGGCTTAAAGACAAGGCTGCATAGTTCTGGAGGATCAGGGAATATCATTACTGATATGAAATTAAAACTTTCCTGAGTTGTCTCTGGAACGATCAGGGCTTTGTGGAGGAGGAGGAGGTTGTGGGAGTGTGACACGACAGACGTTTTTAAAATGGAGTTCAATAGGTGTTTGGGTGCATCAGCAGAAGAGGAAAAAGGAAGACAAGAGGGTGGGGAAGAAGATATTAATAATGCTGGCAGTAGTGTTGTCCAAGAAGAGCTGGATTTGGTACAAATGTACCTTACCTGTTTGCCTGAACAATATATGAAAGTGAAATTCACTCTGACAGCGTACCTGACATGCTGGCTATTGTTGAAACTCTGCAAGGTAAGAAATTTTAGTACAACTCCATGATACTTTTAGTTAACTTCCTATGTGCTTAAAATACAAATTAATCAAAATCTCTGCTGAAGCATTTGAGAATTCACTACTATGTACCATGCAGTTTCCTTCAGGGTGTGTTAGTAGAAGGAGCTTTGTATATATTGACATTGTACCCAGAAACAGGTGATCCAACAAGGGAAAACTTGTAGGGGCTACTAATGGAGTACTATACAAAGCAATACATTAGTAAGTGCTAGCCAGTTTATCTCTGTATACTGTTACATAATTGCAAGGGTTTCAAGATTAATTAAATTAATTTCTAGGTGCAATTTCTTGTCATGTTCTTCGTGGTTTACATTAATTTCTTTTGTTGGATGAGCACTGGAATGTATTCTAACTCTGAAAATGTGAACCTTATACAAGTAAAAAATTGGGTGGGGGTTTGGAACATTTTTATCAAATATAATGGAGTTTTTGAGGTTGTGGTGGGACTTATTTTAAATTGATCTGGCCACATCTGACAAAAATACTTTTGCCTGATGTGTTACTGGATAGGGAAGCAACAAGGCAATAGACCAGGTATAAATGTCATAGTTCATTCCATTTCATTCCTTGCAGAAAGGTACTGTAATGTTCAGATCCAAGCAAAGAAACACTGAATTCTACAGAAGTGATACGATTTAAGCTTTAAGGTTTAAGCAGAGAAGCACTGAGACATTTGAGCTTCAGATGCTTCTGGTTACAATGGTGTAACAAGGCTGTATTAGTAAATTTAGAATGTGTAATACATCTTTGTTTCTCCGTTTCTGCATTCAAATCTTATTGTTGTAGGCATTTAGTTGATGGGAAGATCACCATATAGATCAAAACAAATGTCAAGGCAATATTTGCTGGCTGTTTTTTCTTCAAAAGTGTGTGACAAAGGAGATCCATGATGATGGTGGGGTGGTAGACCACAGGAGTGGGACCAGGTGGTGTCTCAGCAGCAGCAAGCCCTCTCTTCTATGCGCACGGCAGCTTTGGGGCAGTAGCTACGTCGGGTTTTTTGACAGCATAGCTATGCAAAAATATAACATAAAAATGTAAACTGAACACTACTAACAGTTTTATGTGTCGGATTGCTAGATAGCTTTGTTTCCATACATATTCCATATTTGTAGTGTCTTAGCTCTTGTCTGTATGTAGCATTTATCCTGTGATGCCAATTGCTTGCATTAGGGGGCAGATAGAGACCCTTTCATGTGACTTTTTCTCGTATTTTTTCTGCGGGGATCTTTTGTGAGGCTGACTGAAAAGGGGTAGGACTCCACACAGCTAGCGGGGTGGAGTAAACAGCCCTAGGGCAGATGCCAGAGCCAACTTGTGAGGCAGAGTCCTGGTCAACACACACTTTCTGATGATTTTGAGCGGCGTTGATCCAGGGTGGGGAAGGTTGCACCGTGCCTGGTTTCTGATTGGTTTGATTGGCTCTCTTTTAGTTTGACCTATTTGCAACCATTGAATTTGTAGGTTTTAAGAGCCATACCTGTGTTACACAATGAGCCAGAACCTCATTTGTGGCTACAAATCTAGTAGTTGGTCTGGGTGCGTGCAACAACTTCAGTCCCTGGGACTCACTGCCTATGCATAGATTTTTTTGTAGATTAATTGTGAAGTGTGCTCAAAATGTTGAGTGGTCTGCACACCATGGTCTTCCACAATGTGCATGAGTTATCCTGTAGGATAAATGGTTGTTCCATTTCTTCGTGGATAGTTTCGTAAATGACAGGAAGAAATTTAAAAATGCATGAGCTAGAGATATGTTTCTGTCTGTGATGTTATGTGCTTGCATATAGTGTTACATTTGCACAGTACATAAAATTTTTTCAAGTTGGGAAGGAACAATTCATGCTACAATAAAGTAGAGTGAGGAGAGGTAATGTAGCTTCTGTTAAAATCACAAATTTCTTCAGAAAGCTTTCTGAGAACCTTACAATGCCCCAGCTAAGCCAAGAGGATAACTAAACCTCTAATTTATTAATGCTTCTTTCTTGCTGAGCTTTCTTAAAGACCGTTCAGATTTGAGACCCCACTTTCTCATTTCCTGACACTCTTCCATGACTTAAATCTCTTCCAAGTCCTAATCCATTCAAAAAGTGCTAATTTTTTTTCTCCTTCCCCCTCACAAGAACAAAAGCAGCACAGTGTTGCTTTTTCTCAGGTTCTGCAACTTGGCAGAACCTAGCAATCCTGCTGTAGTGGGAGGGAAGAGAAGGCCAGCAGTACTGAAATGGTGCTGTTGTATTACAGAGGCACTCTTTGTAACAGCTTGTGTACATCCCCTATACATCCAAATGTTTCCAGTTCTTGGCTACAGACAGGGCCCCGGGTGCTCACGACTTGGAAAATGTCAGGGACTCCCTATAACTCCTTATCAATACTCCTCCAGAAAGAGTTACATGTCCTTTGTGTAAGGCGTGTGGAATGAGCTGTTTAGCTCACCCTTCTGACACAGAATGAGGAGAGACTGTGTTTAACAGATGAGAAACCAATCTGAGTGTACTCTCACGCAGCCTGACATGAATTTTAGTTACAAAATAATCAAATTCCAGTCATGTGTAATGGAAATACATGCAATAAGCCTGTCAGAGTTCAAGAAGCATCTTTGTAGACTGCCATCTCCAAAATTTCCCACTCATGTTTCCCTGAGGGAGGCTTCCATTTTCAGGGGTCACCATGACTTGTGGGGATGAGGGAAGAGACTTCAAATCTTTCTTTAATTCAGATTTAACATAAATTTAGTTGAATTGATTCTCTGTTTCAATAGTTTACAATACTTCAGTAATACTCTGTACCTCTGAATATCAAAACCAGCTGGCTAATGCATGTGATTTCCCTGTTATTTACTACGCCTTAAGCGTTTTCTGTCAGCTCACCTGGTATTTTTTAACAGTCTAAAATCAATACAAAAGGCAAAATTATGGTGAGACAGATCTGTAATTCAATTTCTTGTCTTGTCTCTCTATTTTTGAATACTGGGTTCTACAGAACTTCCAACTGCTCTTGCTACAAACTTCTACATGCCATGTAAACCTATGAGAATGGATCCCAAGTGAAAGATTAAATCACTGTCCTATGGTTTAGGGCACAGGAGCTTAATTTTTAGCTGTCCTATAGATGTATCACTCTGTGTTCATAATCTTGCTGTCCTTGGCTCAGCTCATTGCCTGTAAAGGGGATAGGAAACTTGTTTGATTTTATTTCACAATTTATTTTGATTTTTACTTCTGATTATAAACATTGTAGGGCTGGACTATCTTCCTGTAAATATGTGGCAATGGTAAGGGCAGCCTGTGCAACAGTATGGGATGAATCCCTTCCAAGGGGAGAGAAGCCTGGTTTTCCTACACTATGAATGAATTTTCTAGCCGTTAGCTTGTGATCACAAGGAAGTGTAGGGCCACTACCTGCCTTCTTTTGCCACTCTGTTGAGGAAAAAAAGCATGCAGAGAGGCAATTTTTAGCCCTTTCTTATTTGCTGACTTCTAAAAGATCTTCAGTGAACGTGTGGCCACTTCTGGAGGTGACACTTGTGTTTTCCATACCAACAGGTTGGAAACTCTAGGACATAGGTGGTTTCTTCAGGAGAGGGTTTTCTCTGGATTTCAAAGTACAGCCCTTAAGAAAATAGTCTAGTGAAGGGGGAGAAGACTATCAGATATATCTTCTTGTAAAAATTTTATAGGGGTTAGATGCAATTGTTGCCTGCCAAACATGCTGCTACTCTGGTTTTTACACTCTCCCCGTAATCTGCTGAGAACATTTAACTACTGTAAGTTTTAAGCATGAGAACATTTGGTCTGGAAAATCAAATTTGAGGTTTCTTTGTCTTTTTGATTTCTTTTTTGACATGACTTATTATGGTCACAGAAAGATTTTGACAGAGGAAGGAGCTGGACCTTGATATACAGACTGTGGGACATGGATTTAACCAGTGGACAGTCCTTCCTGGTAGGTCACACTTGGACCAAAAATTCTGTAAGGGGAACTGGCCGACTCCCTTCACAGCTATTTTCCAGCTACCTTAAGCATTTGTTGGAAATTACAGGAGTTTGGGTTTGTTTTTTGTTTGGATTTTTTGTTGTTTGTTGTTGGTTGGTTGGTTTAGGCTTTTTTTGGTGGTTTTTTTTTTGGTTTTTGTTGTTGTTTTGGGTTTTGTTGGTGTGTTTGTTTGTTTTTGTTATTTGATATGCTTACATGGTCTTGCTGCATCTCTAACTCCTTCCTAATAACTTTTGAACATTCTGGCCAACATCAGCAAAATTTGAATGAGGTAGAAGTTAACAGAGTTCACAGAAGGAGGTAGTCAGGGAGTGAAAACAGGCTTAGCTAATGCTCCTCTTGAGGGAAAGGCTCCTGCATAAAACAGTTCCTTATTAAAAGACAGAAATTTTGTAAAATGATTCCATTTCCACACTGGAGAACTGCAGAGCTGTAGGAAAGAGGACTCTGATGGGTCAGGTGCTTGCAGAAATACATGTTTTCTCAGTAAAGGGTTTTTTGCTTTGCTATTAATGGAACCCCACTGAAGCCTACTGTTTGTCTTCAGTCCGTAGAGTAAAAGCCAAGAAGTGGCTTTAAGAAGTGCAACTCGAGACAACTAAAGAGGGATGTTTTGCAGAAAGCTTTAAACATTCCCTTCCCCCCTCCCTTTGGAAGACTGACTTTTTAAGCTTTCAGCCAGAGTACTCAATCTCCTTTCACTCATTTCAAAACGTCCAGTATTTTATTTAGGGTCAGGCTCTGAGGGTGAACAGTCTGATTAGATACGCCTAACTCCTAAAACATCACAAGCTGTTCTATGGGGCTTGTTTTGTTTAGGGGTAATATTTCTGAATCTGTTTTCTTTTAATTTATGCTCCAATTTTCTGGATTCCTTTGGGCCAGAAATATTTAAACAGTCTGTTTTATATTGGAATGGTACTTGCAATGCTGGCTACAGCTTAGTGCTGCAGAGAGACAAAGCAATGAAAATGGAAAACATCAGAGGGAAAATTGGAATGTATTGAACCTGACAATGAGCTTGGTTCAGATTGGTTTCTCATTCTGGGCAGAGATGCAGTTCTTTACGGGCAGTGTAAACCATTCAGCATGTGCTGTGGACTTTGACTTTCTCCTTTCCCCACTGCAAAAAGCCAAGAATTGAAATTTTTCCGGTATGTTTAGTATTCATCAAGCCATCTCCTGGATCCAGCTCTGAGCTACGAGAAATGTGTTCAGAGTGCGGGCTGTGAAAGACTGATGTGCAGAACAATTCTGAAACATTCTTTATAAACCTGGGGAATGATTGTTAGAAAAGCCAGCCACATACCTTTTTTACAACCTCATTCTCTTAAAATTATCACACCTTCATCTGCATGGGAGAATGTGTTCTGTAGCTGCTTTTCAGTGGAACTGTCTTTCTCAGCTACCACAGCTCTCAAAAAACACTATCAATCAAAGCTACATTATTTTCTTTATGCTGTTAATTTAAGCCCAGTTCCTGTAACAAATCTGCAGGCTTCTGAAGCACTGCAGCTTGTGAATCAGGGCAGAACTTGCTGAATTGTGACTTCATGATTAGCTTAAAAAAATTTGACTGAAATCCTGCATGACTAACAGAGTACACAGGGTGGATTAAGAACCTGTAAGCAGATGACTGAGAACAAATCACTTCTTGTGCACACTGGAATACTTGATGCTCTTCCTAGAAAGTTTCTCATTATTACAGAAATCTAAGAAGGTGCTGTATGTTTTTTCTCCTCCTGATGTTTTGTATTGGAAGAAAAGCAGAACTGGTTTTGGAAAGAAGTAAAACTTCTCACTTGGTGCTTCAAGTGTGTTGCTCTGAATGTGGTTATTTACAAATCTGGATGAGAATTGGCAAATAAGGAAGAATTTGTGCTGTTAAAAGCCTTTAATAACGTGTTGCCAGATAGCAAAATGTATAAATACCCACAAGAATGGCTGGACAAGGCAGTTTTAAAAGTTAGCTAGATCACTCTACCATTCAGGAACAAGGAGTAAAATACAATTTCCATTTCTAAATAACAACAGAAGTATTCCTTTTACATGCTTCAGTTTGATTTTTTGGAAACTTGCATCTGCACTGAGAAAGAGTGTGTCTAAGTGTCAAAAGGCTATTCTTTGTAGAGCCATCAACCTTCAATCATACTAACCCCAATTTCTGTAAAAATGTTGTAGAATAATACAGATAATTAAACAAACAAAAAGCGAGCAACTTTTATCCCTTGGCTTTGAACTTTAATAGCTATATTGCATTTTTCCCTTCATAAGAGGCAGGTTTTGTTTTCTGGCTTTGTTTTTGCTCTTAGCTTTGTTTTTGGATTAAATCAGTGAATTTATTTGTAGACTACAGAAAATAGTATCATTTTGATTATGGTCATTGTAAGTGGGCTGTCATTTAGATTCTAGCAAAAGAAAATGACAGGATAAACCTTTGGAGCTCATCTTTTCTGTCTTAATGCAATAGATGAGATTGTAGTGTTGAGGTTTAGAGAACTTCCAGGTCATAGAGGAATCCAGATAGAATTATTTACCATAGTACAGCTGCAAGCTCTGAGCACAGACCCAAGTTCACAGGCAGATTTTCAAGCAATGTCCATCCAGGTTTACCACTCCAAAATCTCTGATCCACACTCTGCCAGAAGGTTTTGCTTCTGCTAGAGGGGCAGTGCCACAATATGCACAGCTGCCACGCTGAACCACAGGGTTTAATGTCCAGATGTGTTAAGATAAGCTGAAGTTAGCACTGCTGTTTTCTTTAGCCATTCCAGCTGACTTTCTGTATCAATAGAAGTGAGGCCCACTAAGGCAGACAAGGTCCATACAACGTCCACTTATATGGTACAGGTGATATGACTCTATCCCCTGGACAGCATCTGGAAAAGCTGGCTAGTAAGATGTGTTGCAAAGTTGTTTACTAAAACCTCATCTACTGATTAACAACATACTCTGGTGGCATGTATGAGACAGGAAATTAACAGGATAAAAGGTACGGCTTTTTATAGCTCCTTCTGTATTTTCTACCTCATTCTGGTAATTGTATTTGATATTATTCCCCAGAAAGCAGTACGAATGCCCTATAGTAAATATGGGAAAGAATGTCATAGTCTTATTGCTACCTTGTGTGCTCCTTCAGAGCTGAACTGCAAAGAATTGGAGGGGAGAAAACCTAGTATTTGGAAAACATTTTGCGAATGCTTCTGTGCTGCCAAAGCAGACAGATAGCTTTCATGCTCAGACACAAAGTTATGGGGTGGGGCAGGCAGAAGGGATTAATGCTGTTTCCATGTGAATAAGTAGGGATTTTTTTGGTATTATTTGCTGTAATCCTACTAGCACAGTGGGCAAGCCTAGTACAGTTTGGTAGCCAGTCTCTCCCTGCTGGAGGAGAGACCAGGCCCTTAAGGTGTGGTGAGAAGCGCGTGGGTGATAAACTAGAATGTGGAAAAAATATTAATATGAATGCTCAGGAGACAATAACTTTCATAATGTTGCCAGTTAAAGTTTTCAAATTGGCATTTTTTCCCTTGAAGTCCCAGCTCCTGGAGGCATGTGACTGCACAAGAGTCTGATTTAAAAAAAACACAAACAAGTTTTCAGGTGCTATAACTGCAGAGGAAAAGTGAAATACCAATTTGCAGTGGAAAATTCTTAAACGAGTCTTTCATCCTTGGACTTGTCAATCATCTTTCAAGTATTTTAGAGCTTGGGTCAGCCTGTAGAAGATGCTGATTATAATAGCTGCTGGATTGACATTTTTCTTTGCTTAGTCCAAATAAAAATTCTAAATGCATGAGTCTAGCAGTGTGAGTATGCATGAGTATTCATCAGAAAAGCGCAGGCTTCCATTTCGCTTCCCACATAAATAGCCAGCCAAGATGCCCAGCAGAGAGAGAGTGCAAGGGGACTGACATCAGCAAAATGCAATGGAAACAGGGGAATGTTTTTGCAAAAAAAAAAAAAAAAGAGGGCGGGAGAGACAGGGAAAAAAAAAAAAAAAAAAAAAAGGAAGAGAAAAAGGGAAAAAAAAAAAAAAAGAAAAAAAAAGAAAAAAAATTTGCATTTTAGCTGCTAGAAGCAGGCAAAGGCTTCCAAAGCAAATCTGCACACAAGACAGCCTGGGAATTGTAGTGGTCTTAAATGGTGGAAGGTTTCCCACTGTCCAGTAGACTAGTCTTTGCCACTCCTCTAAGACAACAACTGCGTGTTGAATTGTGAGGGTGACAACACAGGGTGGCACTAATTTTGAAAAAAGTGATCTCAGTGTGATCTCACGGAATTTCCAATCTTACTGAAATTAGGCACCTGCATACATCTTTGTTTCCATGGATGTGTGCTCTTTTTCATCCTGTTTGCTTCCAAGTATCTGTCAGTCCTAAGAGAATGGAACCTTTGGCTCCACAGTCCTGTGCTCAGAAGTCCCGTGCAGAGCAATGTTTATTTTGTGTTGAGGATCACTAATATGGATCCCCAGGGGAGCAGCAGCCTGGCTGGAGCCAGTGTTTGTCCAAACCCTGATCTCTGAAAACACAGACTGTGGATTGATGTCCATACCACAGCACTGTCTTCCCACATGTGCTCAAACCAAGTGTACATTTCCAATTCAGTAGAGTTCATCTTTTCCAGACTGAGAAATGTGCACAGTCCTGTGTGAGCATACTGAATATTTGGGTCCACTCCGGTTCCTGCTTTAAGCTTCCAACAGGGCCTTGGATAAACTGCTTCATCTCTGAATCAGTTCTTCATCTTAGGGGAAAACTTGCTTATTCCCACCACAAGTATGCAGCTCTTTGAGAGGAAGGATGTGCCTGTGTGCCTTGCATAGCTGATTTTGGCAGCAGCCTGTAGCTATCACTGCATTACAAAGAGCAGGTGGAAGAGGAAATGACCTACTCATTAGCAGGAGAGAGGAAGTTAAATTTGAGTGATATCTGCAATTTGTAAGTTAAAAACCATCCAAAATTAATGGTACATTTAAGTTTTCAGATTAGATTTATTTCAGAGTTGTGTAACAGAAAACTTGTAGGACATTGCTGAGAAGCTTGTGAACTATTTTTGGCTTTTAAGTGCCTTTTTTGGTGGTGCTCATGCCTAATTGCTTGTTTATTAGTCCATTTTTTCCACCCCCACACACAGTTGTAGCAACACAACTCTTAACAAGTTGCACAAGTCAAGGAATAACATGTCTGAAAACTTAATTTCTCTCTCACTTGGCCAAGTAAATTTTCACTTCCATGGAAGTGCCATGTTTCAGAGCACAGTCCCACAAGCAATGCAGAAACAGGTGGGAATATTGGTCAGCTGGAACTTCCTTACACCATCGTTGCCCCAACAGCATGGGACTGTACCACATTCTCATTAGCTGTCAGAAAGTCTTTCCGAGAAAACCAAACCTACCCAAACAAGGTCAGGACCTGTGTTGTAAAATATACACCAGCTGTGAAAAGATTCAGGGACTGTTCCGTTAAATTATCAGAGAGAAATCATTGTTTCAGTAGAACAGAGAAGAAATCCCAGTGCCTTGGGGTTATTTGCATGTTGTGTTTGATCCCGCTATTGCTTTGCCCTTTCCCTGAGCAGCACCAGGAGTGAATTATCATCAGATGAAAAAGACAAGGTTAGAGACAGAAACTATTTTTATTTGCCAGTTCTTCAGGTTAAGTACAAAACTCAAGAAGTGACTATGTAATGGCTTATAGAGAGAGAAGTGTGTAGAATCAAAAATGTATTCTTCAGAAATCTGATAACTTTATTTGTTTTCAAATATGTGATCCTTGATGATGTGAAATGGTTTCAAAGACACTGGTAGTGGTTTTTCTTTGTTTGTTTTATTTTCAGAATATCAGAGTGAGGTTTCTGAAGCTGTTTTTTTTTTTTTAATGGTTTGCTACTGCCACTACAAAAATGGTAATTCTTTATAAAAAATAAAGAGTTACATAAAAAGAAACAAGCTGACAGAACAGGCTAAAAATGAGCATGGAGAAAAGTAGATGGTGCTGAAGGCTATTTTAGAACAAATTTCAGGAAACTCCATTGTTCAAGAATAAACTAATTTTGCTTTAAATGAAAATCTATTTATCTGAACAAGTATAGCTTCCAGAGTTACTTATAGTTACAGATGGTTCACTCTCCCTTCTTCTCATTTTTATGAACCTTCGTAGTTTATCCTAAAGCTCCCCAGACCTGCAGACCTTCTAAGAGACGGGTTTTAAGTGAGTGTGTTAAAAATAGAGGCTGAAATTGAGGGAAAGGACCTCTCTGAGAAGAACATCCACTTCTCCAGAGAAACAGTGGAGCGCTTGCTTCTAGGAAGACTTCAAAGCTGCCATAACCTTGGTGTGCAGCAAGGTGGTGTACATCTATATCTATGTATCTATACCTATATCTCAGACTAATAAATAAAGGCACATAATGGAATCTGTGACCTTAAGGTTGGATTTACTGCCACTGACAGGACCATGATCCATTTTCCATGTTCTTCTATTATATTATTTTTCTATCTTTCTTTAAAAATAGAAAGCAACTTTTCATTTGGCCTTGGAAAATCTTAAAGAATGTTATCATGTTATCAATTACTTAAGTAAGCTTTTTGGGATGGAGGGGTTTTACTCCTGTGAGTGAAGGATTATGCATAGCCTACAGTGTTACTGTAGCTGAGGATCTTCATCCTCGTCTTAAAGATCATAGTTTCTGTGAAACTGATGAGGTGGGAAAGGTCCATACAGAGAAAGAAACCTGGGAAAATGTGTATAAGGAATGGGGTTTGGGATCACTGTGTAGAATACAACATCAATTTTTGTTTTGTAAGGCATCAGTATTGGAGATGGGCAAAATATTTCAAGGCAGAACCTTCAACTTGAAAGTTTTATTTTACATTTTCCTTTCCAATGCAAAGTTCAAGCCAAGTTCACTAAAGTTTGTGAACCCTTCAGCAACAGTTGGCTAAGTAACAAGCAAGCCTGAAATTGTATGTGGTTTGGGTGCAAATCAGGATGGGTTTGATCCCAAGCCACTTGAAACACAGCACTTCTGGCCACATGTAGCTCTGTATTTCAGCCTTCTTTGCAGCCCAGACCTAGACTTGCCCAGAGGGAAGCTGTGGCTGAAAGCCCTGTGAATGGTGCCCACTGTACTTTTCACTGGTTTTTCACAGAAATGGTGAGCATTGTGTACTTGTCCTGGATGGGTGGCTTGGGTTCCAGTTCAGCTAGAGGGTCATTATGGACATCCCTATGTCTAAACTTCAGAGTTGAAGGGGCAACGTGTGCATCTCATCCAGTTTTCCACAGGGAGTTTTCTTCAGAACAGACTCACTTCTGGAGCTACTCCTGGTGAAAGCCAAAATAATTACAAAGGGTGCCCATTGGCTCTCTTCCTAGGCATTACTAGGAATTTTCCAAAAATTAATCTGTGAAGACTTTTTGACCTGTAGAAGTAGATTCCTTCACAAAGACTTTTTGACCTGTAGAAGTAGATTCCTTCACATAAGTCAAAAAGGTTTTTCAGTTCTATGCTGTGTAGTGTGAGGTCTGGGGAAAATTTCTTGTAGAAGCCACAAGTTGGTTCCTGCAGGTCTCAGGATTTCTTTGTGCCAGTAGTCACAATACGGATACCTGCCATGATGGTAGGGTCAAACCTTTGGTAATCCAGAATGAGCAAATGCTGGTCCTGTTTGTGTTAAAGACTTGCACGTCTGTGGAGTTGAATAGCTGGATGTTATTAATAATTGTTAATAGAGTAATTAATTGTTATAGATGCTGAGAGGACTTTTACAAAAGCTATTATGGAGTGGCTATATTTTGCTGCCAGGTAGCAGCATATTATTTTGTGACATTGGGGATTCTTTCCTCTTTTTTACACTAAGTTGAGCAACCTTGAAACTCCGGCTAAACAAGTCTCTAACCTTTCTGAATCTGTATAGAATGACTAAGCTTTGGCTGAGAGTTTTCTGACATGGTAATGTCTGTTCATGTCTTCCTGGCTTCCTTTCTTCTCTGTGAAGGGCAAGCTCATGAATAAGATGACTGGAAAATAAATGCCAGCAACTTTTATGTAATAACATGAGGAGTAAGTCTACAGCCCTTATGGCAAGGTTTCAAAGAGTTGCCACGTAATCACTTTTTTCAGACGCAGCTCCTCTTAGAGAATTCTTGGGATATGCTCTGTATGTAAGATGCTAAACCCTGGGGCCCAAGGGAGGCAGAGTTTTTGGCTTTTCTAGTTAGAAATGGGTAGGTTACTTGCTCTGTCACCTGTACGTGGTTTTTGCTGGATTCAAAGCAATTTGACATTAAGTGCCATTTTTAGTGTATTTTGCTGTAGGTCAGCTTCTGTTACCTCTTTTCACTTCCAAAAATTACTTCTATTAAAACCCATACGAACCTAAGACTGTGATTTTGCAGCAGCATAGGTGATATGTGCATATAGGTAGTACAAGGCAGAATTTACCACAACACTGTCTCTCCACCGATCTGTGTTCACCTTTCCTTGCTACCACTGTCTGTGCTTCTCTTTCCAGACCAGTCTCAGCTTCCAGCCCTTGAATGCCTGCCTCCTCTGCCCACCTGGCTGTTGATTAACTCAAAGAATTTCCTTTTTCCAAGTTCTTCTTTTCAGACACTAATACTTCTATACAGGGTGTGTATTACACACATTCTGGTGGCAGATTCTGGACTTCTAAAAGCAAAATTCTCAGCAGAAATCTTATATTCTGCTGGACTTAATTACATCCAAGACAGTGTTAGTACATTCTTACAAGATAAACAGAATTTTTTTCTCAGAGAATGTCTTGCACCATGTACTGCCAAGCACTTCAAGCTGATCTGCTAAGCAAGAAAGAGTTTAGGACTTGCTTGTGATCTGACACTAGAATTTTCTAATGATCACAAGTTAGGGAGTTACACCTGACATATCAATATGAAGTCAGAGCATGGTTGGCCATTTATATAAAGTTAGCCCCAGAGAGCTTCCAAATGGAACTTTTTGTTTTAAAAAATTCTTCTGAATCCCCCATCCAGACTGAGGTTTTCATGTGGTAGCACCACATAACATGATTACTGTTTTAGAGAGTGTGTGATCTTAAAGAGAAATGGAGAGAATATTAAAGCATACATACTAACTGTGGTACTGGTAGGCAGGAATTCTGCTCCCATCCTTTTTTCACTGTGTGTGTAGATAGTTTCCTCTTCTCCCTCTTATACTGAGCTCCTCTCTAAGTAACTGGTTAGGTTAAGTTAGGTTTTCCTTTTCTGTTTTAACTGTTAGCTTTTCCCTCTCTCCATTTAACCCACCCTCTCAGAAAGAGTCCTGAATACATAAAAAGCTTTTGCAGTGTGCCCTGAAGCATGTCTGCTGATGAAGCACATACAATGTAATTATGGATAGCACGATGCAGCATCATGAAGTGCCTTTGTTTACAACTTCTCTATCAGGAGAGTATAATGAACGGATTCACTGAGGAAATGCAAAAGCAGATGCCTTTGGCTGGCTCCTGTTGTTTTCTTTTTGGCAAAGACAGAGGGACGAATCTGCTCTGGGACAACCCCACTGAAGTCAGATGAGTTACACCAGGCAGAAACTGGAACTTTTTTCTTTTCTTCTTCTTCTTTTAATTTTTTTCCTTTTTTTTTTTTTGTTTGTTTTAAA
>VZTE01005060.1:0-37320 GCA_013397775.1 Eulacestoma nigropectus | reverse complement strand
TTTTTTTTTTGTTGTTGTTTTTTTTTTTTTTTTTTTTTTTCTTTTTTTTTTTTTTTTTTTTTTGTTTGTTTTAAAGAACACAGCTTCCAGGTCTCTTTTCCCTGACTGTCACAATTTCTCTTTCCACAGAAAGCCTATGAGAAAAGACTATCTGCTTCTAAAAAGGTAGGATATCCTTTTAGTCACTAATAGCTAATTTCCTCAGCTGTATAAGTTCTATAAGTATCTACCAATGGATGGAATAATAAAATTAATATCTAACTACTTATATTTAAAAAAAATACTAAAAAGCTAAAATCTTCCTTACTGAATGGGACAGTAAGAACAGATTGTGCTGTGAGATGTATGGAGTACTAACACACAGCTCTTCTGCTTCAAGTGCATGAGGTGTGCTCAGAGCTGGCCTAGGCCAGCACATGGTATCACCTTGAAATGTGTACTCATACCTGGCGTGTACTGAGGTGTAACACCGGGCAAAGATTCTGAGGGCAGATGTCTGTGAAAGCACCCCATTTCACATGTCTGTGAAATCTTTAGGGAAGAGAAACCTGTGGCAACTCATAGTATCATGCATATTTGAAAGCAATAATCTCTAAAACAAGTTTATGACGGTAAACCTGGAATTGCACAGTGTGATAACAAAAGGTAGCAGGACTGCTGCTGCTTTCTGCTTGCTCGTGCAGTGACCATACTTCTGGGATTTTTTCTTCTACTGAGGGCCTGAATGGTGCCTCTCATATAAAACCTGCCATTTACAATTTGCCTTTTGCTGAGGCCCCCTTTGTGTTCACACAAGGCAGCTGGCAGGAGTGCTGACCTCCTCGGAGCAGAGCTTGCCAGCACTGGCTAATCAATATTCAGTAGAGTCGGCTGCTCATTGCAAAGCCATTGATTATCTCTGGAAGGTTACTCCCCCTGTGTGTCAGTTTTCAGTCTCTTGCCTGTACCTCCCCTCCACCCCCATTCCAGGCTCTCAAGAGGACAGGGTGCTGGGATGGAAATGAGGTTCCCGTTCAGGATCTGAATTGTTTGTCGTCAGAGGTCAGAATAGTCTTTTGAAAGAAGGTGATTTCCTCACTGTCAGATTTTTGTTTATACCAATTTTGTACTTTTAATTTCTGGGACACTTTTAATGATTGCAAGCTGTGGCACTTGAAGTTGTATTTGACTCAGGCAGGTTGCACTAAGCCTTGGCTTCCTGTGACCGAAGGAAAAAACCCACATCTTTTGCACAGCTTTAGGTGACCTGTCTGACCTCTTGCATAGAAAGGGAGAGCCATGATTTCATATTCCATGCTATTCAAAAGCAAATGGACAGGGAGACTCATGGAAATGTAAAAACGTGGCACAAACCCCTGTTTGCTGGTGTGCACTGCTCAGAGCATACCCAATTCCTCTTTAACACGAGAGAAGGCCAGTGAGGTTTGTGTGGCACAATTAACCTTCCCATTACCCTAAAGTGAGTTTGGTAAAAACCATGACAAAGTCTCTCCTTTTAAATGTGCATTGTCCACTTAAGGCTGTATTCAGTCATTAATACAGCAGTAGAGAACTGTGAAATAAATAAACAAGTCCAAACACTTGAATTCATTAGGACTAATAGAGTCCAGGTATATAGAATAATACAAAAGAGTTACTGAAGGAATTGTTTGGTTAGCTTGATTCGGCTTCTTTGATTAGAAATATAACACTAACAATCACAGCAGAGATTACAGGTCAAAAAGGCAAGGTCAGAAGTCTCAAAAGAGGGGAGTGGACAGATGGAGCTAAGAGGCTGAAGGGCATTTGGCACAGAATGATTGTATTCCTATCTCCATGACACTGCTCAGTTCAAATCAGTGCCCTTTCCAAAGAGCAGAAACTGCACTATGTTGTAAAATGTCTACATTAGCAGAAGAATTGAGCTTGCAGTTGATGGGTAGTAATTCAGTGTCCAACTTCCTGTTTGTATAAGGAGATTGAAAGTCAATAGCTCTTGAGCTTTATCCTGCTTGTCTCTTCTCAGCTTGTATTTAAGGCATCAGTAAATCCAAGCCAGACACTTCTGTCTGAATAGCAGTAGAGTCAGCAATGCCAGTCAGAGCACAGCGGAGGTTACTAAGCCAGTGAAGGTGAGCATCTGTTCTTCTCCCGTTAGTACTGAGGGAGGAGCTGTTGCTGTGTGGGGAGCAGACTTGCTCTCTGCTTCTGGCTTTATACTAAATGCTCCTGTAGTGGATGGCAGTATTCAGTATTGATGGAACAATACCTAGGCCATGCCTGGTCAGAACCTTGCACTGGTGTATCTTGGTTCATCTCACAGAGTGGTCTGTTGTTTGTCAGGTGCTGCTGATTTAGCCCACGTCTCCAAGGGCTACTTCATGCTGATTATGCCTACGAGCTGCACAGACATTCAAAGTGATAGAAAAGAAAGATCTCATAATGATATCTGAGAATGTATTATGTTGAACATGAGAACCCTACATTTGTTTCAAGCATGTTTATTTCAGTGGAGAAAAAGTATATGTTTCTGTCCTGGCAGCAAATGTGGAAGGAGAACACAGAGGTTAACTGTGAAAGGCTTTTTGTAAAGTCCCATGTCAGTGTGGTCATGAAGACTAAATAACTGTAGGACTGACCTCCACAAGTAGCAGGTGTGGAGCACGAGGTTATATATTCAGTGTAGCAAATGAAATATCCTTTGGAATTCACAAGCGTTGAATAAAATTTTGAAAGATCAAGAAAACTTTGGCAACAGTGTTATACTTGCATTTTTTAAAATCCCTCCCTCAAATAGACATGAAATAATGGCTGATATTTTGGGCTATGTGGATTCTCAGAGCAACTGAAGGTCAGTGGCTGTCTGCAGACTTAGACTGTTGGGCAGGTTTGAACAAGTGATTCTGTTCACATTGGAGATAGCTACAGTCCCTGAACTCATATGGAACTCATTTTATTACCGGACTCCATAAAAAAACTGCAATATATTACTGTCTGGAAGTAATAAAACTCCAGCATCCAGAATTGTACGTGAGGCCAGACTTTCGTAGCAGGTATATTGTGTACATACTGTTACATACCCTTACACTGTTGTGTACTTACCTTTCAAAGGACTGATCAGAAAGCATTCTCAGTAATCCTTGCCCCCAGGCAGTGGGCTGTGTCAAATGTTAGTGCAAACGTCAGCATTTCCCATTATAAATGAAATATATTTCTAGTAGATAGAGATGAGCTCTTGCATTACCAGATACTGTCTTTGGTTAAATACTAGTAAAAAGGCCCACTAAATAATGTCTTGTGTGTTTGTAACCTGAATTATGAAAACAAAGATGCTACAGATTCTTGTTGCCTTCTATTTTGAAGCTGTGCTAAGTATTTTCTCCTGAGCTGATGAAGTGTAGTGTTGGTTACTCTCTGTCTGCTGTGAGTGCAAGATCTGCAAACAAAGATAGAATCTGGGTTCATTTGTTTGCAGTTAGAACTTGCTTTCATTATGGTACTTCAAAGGCTGTTGTAGGAAGAGTACAGTGGTGGTTTGTGCTTCTCAGTTCACAACAGGTGGAATTGTTGCATGCAATGATTATACTTCTCAGGTATTTGCTCTGCAGTCAAGAGAATGAGTTTGTTTCATTGGTCAAATTTAATTTTAACACGACATTGGTATGTAATAAATTCACTTTTAGCTTTCTGATAACTTGATTTAACTTTCAATGTAAAGCAGCACTTAGAAGATGACCATGTCCTTTGCAAAGAAGGAAAAGAGAATGATAAAAAAGCATTTGTTGCTTTGCAATTTTTTATGATAAAGAACAAAACCCAAAAGATAATTCTGTCCTGACTCTCTATAAACTATGTGCTGTTCTCAAAGGTCAGGAAAGCACATAGTTTGTAGAGAGTCAGGACAGCATTATCTTTTCCTTTAAATATGCCTGTACTTGTATAGAACTTATCACCATGGTGTCTGAGTGCCTTCTCCATGCATTCAGTCTTCCAGTATCTTTTTGTGAGGTAGCAAAAGGAGAGTGAGGGGTGAATACAGTGAATTATTTGCTCAAGGTCATTCAGCAAGTCTAAGACAGAACAAGGAACTGAATGCAGATAACCTAACACTCATATATTTTCTATCCTTTATTTTAGGAATGAATGGATCCCAAAAATCGAAAGAAATCCACAATATTATTTCCTATAGCTATTCTCAGTTTAGCTTGACTCAGACTTTTCCTTGGCATCCATTTGAAGCAGTAGATTAGAGGCAGATGTGTTCAACAGTAAGCCCCTGTTTACAGCATGACATTTGAGCTTGCGTCACTGTAGCCTCCTTTTTCTTATAACTGTTTCTGTGCAGTGTCCTTTTTGCCTGCCTGGTGCAGAGAATCACTTTCTATAGAAACTGGTTTGTAAACTGCTGGGCTCGTGGCCAGTGAGGACAAGGGGTTTGCCTGAGGGCAACGTAGAGCTACTTCCTTCACACATTGCTGCTCTGGATTCCTTCAGTCAATTGTGACCTGTTCCCCCTTGTTGCCACTTATGCAAACAAGAGCTCCTGTTCAGGGTGACCCTGGCCCAGGAGCTCCTCCTGGTTCAGAATGGGAGTAAAATGCACTTCAGTATCCCCACTTCACATCAGTGTTGACGTGTGTGTTTGTGGCTGTGCTAGGCATCATTTACAGAGCACTGGGATGCTCAGAAGGATGCTTTCTCCCTGGTAGATGCCTGCTTATGGTGGTGGTGTTCTCACTCTGGGGTTTGTAGCAAGAGTGCGGAAGTGCAACTTGTTCATCTTTCCATTGCAGTGTCCCTCAGTGGGGGCAAAGCACATGGCTTAAAGATCCCTCATCCCCTCAGTGCCGTGCTTGTCTGGGACACCAAAGTATTTTGTTTCTCATTGCTTGAACTCAGTTCCTGTCTTCTTTTCACGTGATGGAGTGAAAGATCCCTAGGGTAGTTGTGCTCCCATCAGGTGCTTTACCTGATCCAATATGATTTCAAATCAGAATTTGTCCATTAGTTTTGAATTTAGGTGGCAAGTCAGGATGCTGAGGACTGTGACTGCACTGTATGTGGATCGTACAATTTCTACCTGTTGACCCAGTTACTCGAGATTATCAGCTTCAGTTTCCCTCTAAAATAAAACTAAAATTGGTCTATGGTTTGCATTCAGGGAAGAGGAATTGTATTCAGAGCAGTGAGGAAGGAAATACTAGAAATTTCTTGGTTAGGTGAAATTGATGAATAATTTCATACCCACTCTTAGTTGCCACTGGAGTGTCTCATTGCAAATTCAGGATCATAATTAAGATCCATAATCTGCAGGATATACTGCTTTTAAAGTTACATATATGAAGCTATTAAACAACTGTTTTCACCAGGTTTTCCTGTAAAAACATTTTCTGACACTTTGTACAGTAGACAGCATGTAAAAATATAGGAGGTACCTCAAATTATAATAAGGAGAACTTGAGTTCAACCTTTGGAGGATGAATTGCTAAAGCACACATTTCATATTATATTTGCTTGTTTGTAGCAAGAATGTTGCAGTTCCCATCTATATAATTATTCACACTGTCTATGTTGCAAAGAGGAAGGGGAATCTGGTTTCCAAACACAGATTTACAGTCCGTTAAAGACTTCTGGTTTAATGTACAGGAGGAGATACATCAGGAAACAAAGCTTAATCATCACCACCCAGGTGAAAATATTTTGAAGGGTAGAAAGTAATTCAGAAGCCCTAGATCTATTTCATTGTTGAGACTTTTCATTACATTTAATGTCACCACTTTGCAGCACTGACCTGAAAGGTTCTGCTGCAATAAGCCTGCATCTGGTGGTATAGTCGTACTTTTTATACCTTGTTGATGATTCTTCATTACATGCTGATGTCTGTAGCATATCTGTGTAAAAAATAAACGCAGACGGAGGTCTTGCAGTAGACACTGCAGAAAATATATGAAGGTGTATAAAGTTAACTCCCTCAATCATTTGACAAAGAGAATCCCTGAGAATGCAGTGCTCTCTTCCTCCAACACCTAGATTAAAGTATTGTGTATTGGAAATGGCCACTGCCCGGCCTTCACAACACACAGACTTTATAGATCGTTATACACCAGTTTCTGCTGTGCTGAACTTCCCAGTCATTTACTGACACTTACTGAAAGTGTCTGAGTGCTCAGAGTTTAGTAGGATTTTCTTTTCCCATATGGGGTTGGAAGAGTTTTTATCAAAATCTGCATCCCTGGAGGGTATGGATATGTTTCTGTCCTTATGTGCATCCCAGTCCATGGAAACTTAACCTCTGCTGCCATCACATCTGTGAAAGGAACGGGTTATTGGGAGTCCTGACTATCCCAGAATGGGCAGTGGGGGAATGCAATTATACCCAGTATCAGAGTTAACACTCTGACTACTGAAATGGCAAGGGACCATCTTTTACAGTCCTGAAAAACTTGAAGAATCACTTTTTAGTAAGTTTTTAGCTTAATTCCTAATGAAATGAGGCAGTTGAGAGGTCTATGTCTGTCTGTCTCGCTGCATGTACCTTTTGAAATTATGTACAATTTTAAACCAAATTTAAAAGAGAGGTAGAAGAGTATCAAAGCTTTCTGCAAGTTTTATAGAAACTGGCAGTTAAGTAATCCAGGAATACTCAAATTAGTGCTCTTACCAAGGGAACTCTCCAAATGTGTTTTTTTATTGACAAGCCCAACTGGTCAGTCAGCATTTATGGGTGGGAACAGAGCTAATGTGCTGAGGAAGGATATATTAGGGGGCAAAAGTCTGTAGGAAGCCAGACTTCATCAGTTCTGTCTCTTGGGGAACAAGCTGTTGTTTAGCAGAGCGCAGAGATGCTGCATAGATGTAAAACTTCAATTACAGTTTAGCTTTTGTCTTTTTGTAAAAGAGTGTAATGTGTAGAGACTCTTTCAACATTTGGACAGTGGAGCTGAACAAAACAGAGACCATTATATGCAATATCTGTCAAGACTTGTGAATGGTCTGTGTTAGCCTGCCAAATGCAAATGAGGATTATCCATTCATTTAGTCCAAGAGAGAAAATGATATAACTTCTTTGGTTCAATTACTTTACTGTGACAAATAAACAAAGCAGAGAGGACTCCAATATGGCAAATGGTCAACTTCAGAGAGCTGTAAGGGCTGTAGAAATCACACTGCTCTGATAGTAAGCCTTATTTTACATTCTTTGCTCAGATATAGTCCCTACATCTTCAAAGCAATTTATACGCTCCCTCAAGTAGAAAATCTTGTAGAAGAGTTGAGACCCAAGTCTCACTTATTTGCCTTAGACTTTTAAGGCAAGGATATACTCATCTTGGTTGGAATGTGGGTTGTTCTCAAGCAGCCTGAGCTACCCGATTTTCTCTCTGCTGTATTTTCAGTCAAAGCACTAATGCAATTTTGTACATCTCTGTCATGAAGTAGAGACATTTCACTATTTCCAAATGCTGGTCATGGATGGGAGTGAAAGGGATGTAGAGCTGAAAAGTGCAGGCTAGTTTCCAGCATGTGAGTCCCAAGCACTTCGCAGAAGGAGGCCATGAGGAAAGGGTTCCGCAGCTCCTCTGCACCTCAGCTGAGTTTGTGAGACTCACCTGAGGAGTCGATGAGGCTCTGGGAAAAAGATGGATGGGCTAAGGGGAAGCAGACACGCATTTGTGGTTGCTGATAAGGTTGACCCTCTCAGAGATGTACATGGTACAAAACAGCTGAGCACCTCCAAAGAGGCAGGTTGGATGCCATTGTGGTGCACTCCCCTGGCCGTTCTCTGTTGCCCAGAGATGGCAGTTCTGTGTTGCTGTGGGGACTGAGCTGACAGACTGTGCCTGTACACCTACAGGCTGGCTAGGAAATACTCAGCAAGGCAGTGGGTCCAATTCTGCCCAGAGGTCAACAAACTGCTGTAAAAGCAGGCTCTCACCTGAGTCACCTGCCCCACAATCTGGAGCTTTCTTGGAAAAGTAGCTGTGCTTCCTGGCAAAGCCCCACATCCTCACCAGCACCATGTTACAGCTGGTCACTCAGCACAAAAACCTCTCGTACGTCATACAGAGATCACAGACCTCCAGGACCTGTATCTTCAAGCAGGTTTCATCAGTACCCTTCCACTGCAAGACTTAGCAACTTAGTTTAGAAAATAAGCAATGAGGTTTGTTACCTTTGTCTCACAAGAATGTTTTTTTGAAAGATAACTGACTATTTTGGTTGAAATAGTTATTCCAGAAGCCTGATTTGGAGAGAAACTTGATGTGTGGTTCAACTTTCTTTCCCAACACTGATGGGTTAGTGTCATCCCCCAGACCTAGCTCGGTCCAAAAATGTATTTGCTCAGTTATTTTTGAAGGAAATGGAGTGGGGGCAGCATGCCCTCTGCTGGCTGCTGGCACCCAGGCGTTAGAGGGAACTCCTCTGGCAGCATAGCCAGGGACTTTGAGAGCTCAACTCGTGATCTGCCTAATTCTGCTGGAATATAAACTGGTTAGACCCAGATGGGTGTCGATATAAAAGCCCCTTCCTTAAAGTGACTGCCATGGGAAGTGGAGTTGTCCATCAGCAAGCAGCATGAGTGTCCTGGGGTGACTGTCTCAACCCAGCACAATGAGCAGTAACATAATCATTCTCTGACTTGAACTTGAACCATCAGGTGTCAGCCTAGTTCTGTCTCAAGGGTTTTCAGTGCTGAGTTATACCAGTTATATTCTTTCCAACAAGCTCCCTTTCTCTGCCCCGCCATGCACACAAGAATGAGGGACAGGTGCTCCCAGTGAAGTCAACAGCACCTTCATATTCCCGTGGAGAGAAAAAATGGATGGATGGCTAAGTCAGGAATGGCTAGTACTGCTTCCTGCACATTGCTGTCTTTTACGAGACAGCACAACACACACAAGCTGTGCTCTCCTCCTACTCCCTTTGCAAGTTGCAGGGAAGGTGACCAAGGGTGGCACAGTCCCTCCCAAGGCTCCACTGGGCACTCAGAATTATATACAGCTTTTGCTTCCATACTCATACTTGTCCGCCCTACAGCTCCTCTGTCCTTGTGAACTGGTTCTTCAGCTGCCCTGAATTTGTTTTGCCATGACCTTCTGTCAAAAAGAAAAGCTGTTTCCATAACCCTTATATTCCAGGCTTTGATGTTAATCCTGACATTCTTTACCTAAATCCAAATATGCATTGCTATTACAATTCTAAAGGAAAAATACTTATCTTGGATCTTGAATGCCTAATTGCATCTGACTAAACAAGGCTGCCTTAAAATAGACCCCAGAAAGAAAAGATCCAATTGTTGGCTTGTTAAATAGGAAATTAAAACAAAACCCTGAAGAAATGAAGGGGTGGCGGTCAATGGTGTTACAGTTGCATAGGGATTGATAGTAAGAAAAGTGGCATATGTCCAGAAGAGGCCCACAGCAATAAGAGGGAACCTGGCTCACATGGAGAGTGGGATAAGGTACTGCAGCAGCTGATTTGTATTTGCAAATGAAATTTAAGAGACAAGCATGTATGTATTCTGTAGTTGGATGGCTATTCATTAAATAATATGAAAGTGAAGAAGACAGTAATTATGATGACAAGAAACGACTCAAAACACTACTGTAATTTTTCTTTAGCTCCCTGAAGACTGCAGGTCTTTGTGTTTCAATGCATGAGCTACTGTTTGGCATGTTTCCTGAACCACTTTGCCTATTCACTTCTTGCTAATGTGAAAGTGCCCAGACTCCCTGGAAAGGCAGCTTTGTTGGAAGCCTTTCATTATCAAGGATTAGCTGTTTGGTAAACCTGTGTCCCCTTTAACAGTTTGACAGGAAGTGGCAACTAATGAAGGGCTCATTGTGGTGGTGCTGTGAGTGTGGGATTGGAGGCCGTTTTATTGCTCAACCAGGGTCCTTTGTGTTCCCAAGGACCAAAGGGAAACTGAGTCATGCCCTTTGATTCTGCTGAAAACATGTGGTGAAAAATATGCTTTCCTTTCTTGGTGCTTTTGCCTTGTTTGTGGTCTAAAGGCTTTATGTATCTGGGAATTTTGTTGATATGTTACAGAATTGTGTGTGTAGACTTAAAAAGGCTTGTGCCAGTGCCTAGGTACAGCTTACCTGAAACCTTTCCATATAATACCGATATGAAAAACTGAAATAATATAAACCACTAAGTGCCTTTATCAGCTCATACTGTAGTTGTAAAGCTTTTTAAAGAACCAAATCTGACATCCTCATCCCACCTCTAGTCATGTAGAAGGCATGGCAGACAAATACAGGATTTACATCTTCACTGATAAACTTGCATAGGTGTTTTAAATCTCAAGAGAGATTTATTGAAATCCTTTATGAAAGTAATGGACTAGAAATCCGTTCTCTATAAAAAGTGTCCAAGTACAACTTAAATCATGAAGAAATACTGCTGAAAATCATCATCAGAGTCTGTGATGTCAAACAGGATTCTTTTGTCTCTACAATAAATCTTTCTCATTGAAACTCCCACACCACTGCCCAAGGATGCCCGGTGCTTGCAAATGCAAAGGAGCAAAGAAAGGCAGCTTTGTAAACCACATGGACAAGAAAACAAAGCCCTACCCACAGCCCCAGCCAGGCTCCATGTCTTTGGGGAGGTGAGTGTGGAAGCACCCAGGGAAGTGTTAAATGTCCACTGGTGCTATTAAGCACCAGTGCTATTGGCTGGAGGGGCCAGGTCAGTGTGGAACTGCTTGTGTTCAGTTGAGCGAAGGCCCCAGGTATATATGGCTTGGAGTTTGCTCTCCCCCTCTGTTAAAGCTAATCAGGCCAAGTGCAGGGAGTGTCCCTACTGATCCAGAACACAGGTGACTCAAGCGGTTCCTGCCAAGGGAAGTGGCTCAGAGTGTTATTGGCTCTGTCTGTGCAGGAAGGGCAGTCAGGTAACCCAGGGATGTGTGTGTGTGTAATTGAGGGAGTCATGGAAGAGACTGTGATCTAATGCAGAGTTTTGAACTCATTATCTGTCTTACATTCAAAGGCTGCAAGAACACTAATCACGCACATAAACATGTGTGGTGAGAAGTGGCTGGAGAGTGGCCAACAATATGGAGGGTACGGCAGCCCACATCTCACTCTTCCACTTCCCAAGCTGTGCCTGACCTCTCAGCTTCACATGGCTCCACCCATCCAGTTGTATGGGAGTGTGTGAACACGTAACAACTGTGTTACTTTTTACTGGTGTTCCTCAATACTTTTTCACTGTAAGCATTTTATGTCTTGATGCCAAAGTGGCTCCATACCATTCGTAAAGGGAGAAGATACAGTGCTGCTTTTATACATTTTTGGTGTAGGTATATGCGTGAGTTTTAGGACCCCACTTCCCAGCACAGTTCAAGGCTTTGTGGTGGTGCAGGGGGACAGGCACCACCAGGATGCAGAACAGGAGCTGTGGTGCTGCTTCTGACTGATGACAGCAGTGCAAACCAGGCTCTCCATCTTCAAAACTAAACACTGACCTGTCTCTTTATTCTGGCAGTCCTTCTGTCCCCCAATAAACACATACAGCATAATGCCCCATTTCTAAGATGCACCTATGATAAAGGACATACTAGAGTCCTCCAACAACTTGTCCCTTGGCCAAGCAGGAGGAAGACTGGATATGAGATCATTTTGACAGATGCAAATCTCATTCCCTGGGTAAAACTCTGGCCCAAGCTTCTATCCCTGATGCTGCAAAGCCACAGGCACTAAAACCTGGTCCAGGTCTTGGCCCCAGCAGTTCCTCCAGGAGTACAGCATCTATGGCAGCACTGTGGTAGGATGCTACAGTGACAGCTCCTCACTGAGCACCCCAAGACCCTTCTCACACCCATAGGCTTACAATGCTCTCCCACCTACAGCACTTAAAGAACCAAGACCGGAGTCACATCCTGAGACAGGCCAACAATGTGTCACATTTTTTTCCTTTTGCTTTGCACAGCAAAAACAAGGCACCTAGTTCCCACCAATTTCTTGGGTGTTTCTCCAGGGAGGTAGAGGGGCAGAGCAGACCCTGCCAAAAGGCTGCTCTGGCTGGGTCTACTCTGGGAGGGTGCACCAGGATTCATCCTGGTTCCAGCAGGATGTGATGGTGGGCAGGGGACTTGGAGAGGGGGGATCCCACTGAAGGATCCCTTCCCACAGTGAATCTGTGATTCCTCCTGCCATGCTGAGTGCCATTTGAGCTGTCCCCTCACTGCTGGCTCTTTTCCTGTGTCTTAATTGGTCTTGGCTCTTTTTTTGTTTGACGGGGAGAGGGAGGGGGAAGGAGGGGCAGGAAGGTGTTGTTGGTGGTTTTTTCTCATGTTTCTAGTGGAGTGAAAATGTGTAGAATCATAAAATGAGGAGATGGAAAACAACTTACTGCCCCACACAGCCTAGCCCCTCAAATGTTTGTGTGCCAAATTTGAGCGTATTGCTTGCTTACCTGTCCTTGCTGTCCTGAACACTCATCCCTTCACCTTGTGTGGCCATGACTTTTGCCTGCAGACCTGGCGTGCCCCTGGGCAGGGTTTCTATGCTGGTTTTTGCCATTTCCTCTGTTGTGGATTGAGCTTCTCTTGTCTTCCTTAGACATGACCCCACAACCATCACCTGTGTGCAGAAGTTGGGGATGGACTGGCGAGCTTAGGGCACCGAGCATGGAGCTGCTCAATTAAAGATTTAATTGGTCTCTCTGAAGATGAAATAGTACCAGCAGGTAGCCAAACTCAGAGAGAAGGCAGAAAGAAAAATTCTGTTTAATTATTATAGTAATTACAACTAGAGAGCCCCTTCCTGAGTAACATGGAGACCTTATTTAGCGCGTTGCAAACATGATCCTGGTCAGTTTTGGAAGTACTGGACATAAATACAGCAAGTGCTGAAACCGATTTGTCAGAAACCTGGTGACCACATAAAGAGAGCTGCTGTGCTAAAGGGATGTCAACCACTCTAGCTCAGCCTCACAAAACTCTCCTGCCTCTGTGCAGGGGGCATCTGCTCAGGGTTTGTTGATCCTAATTTGATCCTTCCTGGCTTAAGTCACAAGTTAACCATACACAAAGAGCACAAAGATTTTCCTGCTCGGGGTTGTTCTGCAGAACCTTCCACCAGAGGGCAGCTGGGAAAAGGAATGTGATGGGCTTGCCTGGCTAAGGATGAGACAACAGCTAATTCGACGCTAATTATTATGCTTGTAACTTCCTCCCTAACCAGATGCAATCCCCTTCAGCCTTTTCCAATGGCATTATGCTTAGGGAATGCTTCCCACAATAAAAGCAAAGGCAGCGTTCTTTCCCAATTGCCCCAAGATTCATTCTCAGATGTAATCTGAGCTAGACACAGTACAATTAGCTATTTGTGTTCCTGAATTAGCAAAAGACTAAGCTTTAAAAATCCAATAATGCCTCTGAACGATGTGCTTGCAACCAGTTTATCCCTGAGCTCCATTAATTGCAGATCTGGTACGCTTTGTGCAGTCTAAGGTGAGAAGAGCAGAGGAGTCAGCAAGAAGAGCAGAAGAGCAGAGGAGTTTACTCAGCACTGCATCTCCTCTATGAATTGTGTGGACCCACTTTGGAGCCACTTCTAGATATAAAAAGCCTATGGTGAAAAACTACTGTAGGATCACAAGTGAAAATAAGTGTCAGCTGCTTCCTGGTGTAATCATACATGAAGAATATAGGAAATGGAGCAAAACTACTTGTGCTAAGTACTTACTTTGGCTTTCCTTGGGATGAAAGAAGGAGCTACTCAGCTACAAGACTTGGTATCCATCTGCACTACCATATCCCACACTCCCTGTGGCCATGATGTGTGCTTTTGCTGTTACATGTAACAGATAATCACTGAATACTGAAACAAAAGATTCAGTGTTTTTCGAACAGAGACAAGCAGCAGCTCTGACCACCCCCTAATGACTAATCTCAGTCTAATTGTGTTTTTTCTTTTCATACTTTCTCTTTTGCAGTTTCTCTCATTTGGTTTCCCTTTTATTTATACTGTTACTTTCTCTGGGGAGAGAGATTTGCTCCTCCATGTCATGTTGAGGCTGAATTCATCTAAAGTCAGTGAGGTCTCTACTGCACTAACAGCATTTCTTACTGTGGCAGTGAATTGGACTTCAAAGAAGCTGGAGCTTGATGATGCTTGCAATTGCAATATTATTTCAAGGTTTTCATGTCTCATGTTGTAAATGAGAAGCTACGCCACTGTATTCATCTGTCACAAAGGTAGCAAAACCCTCTTAGTTGGGACAAATTCCTCTCCCTCCAGAGATACCACTTATGTTAAACCTGGATGTTTGTTATTTCCAAAGTTTTAATGAAGATGTTGCATTGAACTGAGAGGGGGTATGTACTCCTCGAGCTGAAGACGTTCTGCCACTTGTTGCCTTCTTTGCAGGTTTTGACGGGGAGCTTGACATTTACATACCCCTGATGCCTGTTAGTTTGTGTGACTGGTTTCTGATGATTGGGACAAACATGGGAGATAACTGGCAGGAATATTATCTCCAGATGACAATAGGTTGGAGATGGAAGGATATGGAAAGAGTGGGGGCATAGGAACCTGAAAGAAAGACCAGTTAGCCCCAAAGGCATGCAGAAGTGAGGAACTGAGTTCCTGTCAGTTTGCTAGACTGAGAAACAGCAGAAACTTCTTTCCTCCTAGGAATCCGTAGTGGTACCCAAATGAAGCAGTAGGTTATGCAATGGCTGGCTGCTGGCAAGGGAGCATGGGCTGTGCAATTCCCCACCAGCATGCCCTCGGTTCTCCATGGACACAGAGCTCTTTTGGTGCCTAACACAGTTGCTTGTTCCCTCTTCTCTGTAACCCAAACAAAGACGATAATAAACTCAAGTCTTAAGTGAGTTTTGTCCATTCCTGTGCTGAGCAAAGCACAGAACTTGTGAAAACCCATTTGTGTTATGTAGTTAAAGACTGTACTTGAATACATAGTGTCACACAAGTCACCTTAATTCTGGTGAGTCTTAATGTTTGAGAGGCTCATTTTGCAACCAGTGATGTTCCTTTAACCCTATTTTCTATGAAGAGTTTTCAGTTAAATCAAGAAAGCTTTTTTTTCCCATGGGAAGGTGGACTGAAAGCAACTGTATTGATGACTCCTTGTTTTCTAAAGGTCAAATTAACTTTTTAAAATTTCTTCCTGTATCTCTGCACAGGAGTGCCAAGGAAGTGCTGTAAGAAGGACTACTGGAGAAACAGAAGAGAGTACTTCTGAAAACACACAGTGCCACACTGAGGTGAGAGTCAGTCCTGTTTGAGTTGGGATTGTGCTTTCATTCACGGTATAGTCAGAAGAGCTCTTTGCAGGGACTGTAATCATCTGTGCTCTAACAGTTTAAAGCAAATTCTGGCTTCTTTATGTGGGGATATTTGAGCATCACAAGAAGAGTTCGGGAAAGAATCAATTTCAACATGATCCATACTACCTTTAAAAGCTGCCAGCTGTCTTTAAAGAAATTTTGGAACATCCTTCAGTAGAAAGCTAATTTTATAGCATAATTTTTCTATCAAGCTCTGACAATACCAAATACACAAGTGTAACTTCACTCACTCCTCTTACATATTATGATATTGAATTATGATAGGTTTTTAATTATGACAGTACAATAAATACTATGTACAGTGTAATAAAAGTTAATTTATTGATTCATATGAAGACAATGCAACCTAAAGGTGTTCAGCCCTTTCTAGGATTGTCTCGCACATAGGTACAAAAACTACAGCTCAAAGGCCAAAGCAGAAGTGGGATTTTTTTTTGCATGATTATGAGCTAGGGGGAATTAGCTGTTGTTTGCATCTGTCAAACTATGAGATTCCAGAACTGAATCCTTTTTTTCATATTAAATTGAACTGGGTAAGTCAATGTCTCAAACTTTGTACCTGGAGCCCTGTTTGATGCTAGTTTTATTAGTTCATTTCATTAATTTTTGTGACATTATGTAGACCTGTTTTATGAAGATTCATAATGCTCCCAGAGCACTCACACCTTTCTGTGTAATTTGTGTGCCTCCACTGTCATAGGATGTAAGTGCCTTCCATTCTTTGTGCTTGCTATTCCATTATAGTAATTCAGGGAGGCACAGCTATCCTTGGGGAAAAGTTGAAGGGAGGTGCAACAGCTATGATACAGCTTATCTCTGCTCATTATGTCTTTTCTCAGAATTGTTCACTTAAAAGCTTGGTCAAGTTCTCCCGTTTTGTTTCTTCTGTTTCTTATTTACTACACTCTGTTCTTCCCAAAGCCATAAAGTACCTCAGTTTCCATATGTGTATTTTTCCTGCTTTCTCTAATTTGGCTTTTGTCTCTGCTGCCGAAAGTGTGGTGTATAGACTGGAGCAAAGTTTCCGAGGTATGAAGGATATTTACAAAAACATCTTATGTATTGTTCTTCTAATTTGAAATCAGTGAACTTTACAGCACACAAAATGAGTGTGGTGATGCAAGTGGGAACATGAAAGCATCTGGCCAGGGAAGCTCCTTTCTGCCATGTTTCCTTCCTTCCCGAACCTGCCCATGGAAGAGTTCACACTCTCTGTAGCTAAAACTGACTCATTTAAAAGGCAAATTGCTCTGTCCAGGGAGGACGAGGTCGAAGGACTGTATCCACACTTGTGCAGTTCTGTCGGGGAGTCTTGGGGGGAGACTTCAGTTGAGAAGTCCAATTCAGAACACAAATAAAAATGAAAAAATAAGCCCATTCACTGAATTCTGGGTAAGATTAAGAGGAAAGCTTGTCAGCCAGTGCTGTCAGTGGTCTGTTGGCCTGCTTATGGCCTTTCCTAGCAATCACCAATTCAAAGTTATTAATATGCAGCCTCTTCATTTGAGTGAAATTTAAATACTAATTTTCTCTGTCAATTTAATACATGTGGAGTATTCTCCTTAACTCTGGAATTTTGTGGTGCAGATGCATAAATGTGTCCCCTTTTCTGTGTTCTCCTCACGAGAACCAGAACATCAGACAACACCCAGTACATACTTTCTTACCTTTGAAAAGGCAGAATGGTAAAACTGGTTTCATAGAGTTCCTGTCTGAGAGAATACTTCAAACATCCTGGATTTTAAATGTTTCTGCTGCTCCCTGGGAAAATAAGTAGTTAAACAAGCTAGTGTGTATGTGAAACCAGTTACAGAAGTGAGTTGCCTACATATAAACAGTCTTAAAAGTGTGGAGTTTTTTCACATAATGAAGTAATTTCTCTTTGCTTTTAACGTGAGAGCTGATGATCTTTCCTGTTGGAAAGGTGTAGCAAGTGTTTGGGAAGGGAGGGCCTCAGTGTTTCAGTAACTGAGCAGCTTCAGCTTGCTTCCTTTATATGATCCAGAAGGTGCTGACTTATAAGCAAGTTCAGACCTTGCAAACAGCATCGAGAATCCCTTGAACTCAAAAGGAATATTTACATTTCTGACATCTCAAGAGTGGAGAAGAACACTGTTTCTGGTGAAAGCTGCACATCATATTTTAAACCTAAACATTTTATGAGTCCTGACCCCAGTTTGAAAATAGGAGTCCTAAAAGCAAACTGTGAAATGACAGTTGAGATCACCAGCCACATTGTAGAGATTTAAGACCCTGTTTCTAGTGGTCCTGGTTGAAAATTTTGGATTAGGTTTACAGTTTCTACAGATCCTCTCTTCACAAAATGAAATTAGTTATTGATTCAAACCCACCATGGACATTTATGGTTTACCAAAGTTAGGACTCATTGGAAACACTGTTTTCATTTATGTTTAGGTCTCCCTAAGCAAGCAAATTTTCCTGGAGTAATGCAGATTATCAGTGGAATTTATAGGAAAATTCATGTCTCCTGAAATCATATCTCACGTCCTCATATCCCTTTCACTGATTTGCAGGAAATGGAAGGAAAGGGCTTCAGCAATAACTCAAAGATGAGATGAGATGAGCCACATAGGCTTATGTGATATAGAAAAGGTTGTGAAGACATTTAGATTGTTTTTCAATCCTCCTTTTCCTAGTTGTTGTTCAAGTGGATGTTACCTACAAAACCTGGGATCCTTGGAAGTAGAAGCACAAATGCTATTATTTAAAATAAGGATTGCATGGAGTTAAAATGGAACCAAACCAGTCTTGTGTATGATTTGAACTACTGGTAGGAGAATAATAATCCATATAAAGAGCTGTGTTGCAGCTGCTGACATGAAAATGATCAGGGTATAAAAATGTGTAATACAGACAGCATTAATGTTGCCTTAATTAGAAGTTGCTTACTTGGTTATAGCATCTAAATGGAGATACAGTTTCTTGAAGATTTCAAAAAAAGGAGCAGATTTATGGAAGGAAAGTGTTGTCCAAAGCTAAAATGATTTACCTGAGGAAGAGGTCCCAGCATTATGTAATTGGAAGCTATTTAATTTAAAGAAACAGAAGACACAGATGTTTTTCCATGTGGATGTATGAGCGTAGTCAATTAGCAAATCAGAAATCAATTTTCCCAGTTTGAACTGGAAGTATCTAGAATTCATTTATCCTGAATGACTTAGATCAAATATATGAAAGCCTTTATTTTCTAGTACACAGTGGTTCTGCACAATAGTTGGGAGAAGAGTATTAAGTATTATTATTTTACTATTGTTGTCAAGACATGAAGCAACATACTACCTTCCTGATCTGTCAACACTGTCCTAGGAAGTGTGAACTAAAGTGAACTTCTATTTGTAGGAAAGATTGTTAGAGTGAGACTTTCCTTAAAACCAGCACATAGAGCAGATGAGAAAAAAAGTAATAAAATACTGTTAACATCAATTTACAGTGAAGGCAAGATGGCAGATGGAGAACACAGCAAAAAAGGAAGTTGGCTGCTTTCCACGACATTCTACAGCTTTCACTGTCCTGGGGCTGTGCAACTGGTTTTCTGTGCATGGAGCAGATGGGATACAACAGGCTTAATCTTGTTTTTCTTGATGTTGTGACTCACCTGAGCTTTAGTATGTGTGATTTGGAGACCATGGTTAAACAGCAAGGACTGAGAGGACATAAGGAATGAGACACCCTGTAAGTCAGTGGACAGTCCAGCATGGTCTGGTCCATAGCTGAGAGCCTGAGAAACACAGCTTTTCCAATTCAATACGTTCTGCAAGCACATGGCTGTTTGCTTGGAACCATTTTCAGTCTGTATCATACTTTGTAGGAAAGAACTGGTTTTGTGGTGAGCCAAAGGGAGCATCTGGCAGGCTATGAAACTGGTAGCTAACCCTTAATGACTCAGAAGAAAGCTTTGTGTCCTGCCTTGGCTTACAGCTAAATCATAGACATTCAAGCCGGCTCTCAGTCCAATTACTAATGCCAGGCACACACAAACAACATACAGCTTGGGATGCAGTGACATCTTCCCATTTCTTACATTTCTTACCTGAACTGACAGCATTCTCCCTTATCTTCATCTGCCCTGCTTTTACTGCTGATTGGAAAGAGATTTTTGCGTGTTACTTCTGCAAGACAGACCTGGTGCAGTGGACAGGAGAAGTAATGATCAAAGCAGGCTTAGTGCTGACAGATGGGTGTGTACAAGCTTGAGCTTGCAAGTACTTAGAACTGCCTTGGTGCATAGGCAAAGGCAAGCCAAAATATTCTCATTGTCTGATACACACACTAGGAAAAATTTGGCCTATTACTGTAAAAATATTTTAAACTATTCTTCATGGCTGAATTTTTTTTTACTTATGCCTTGAACTCTCAAAGGGATCTAAAATTTTCAATAGCAGTGTTTCCAAAAGTAAAACATGATGAATCCTCTACACTTGGCTCATTTTAAAACATAGATTTTCCAGATTTTCAGCTTTTTTTTTTTGTAAGAAAAAAAAGGATCTTTAGCCAAAGAGACTCATCCTCCATTTTTTTTATTGGCATTGGTGTCTGGGTTATCTGGGCTTCTGAATCAAAATAGCCTGGCAAACGTGAGTTCATTCAAGTGTATAATGCTTTGCATCTCTGACTTTCTCAGTTGCTGGGATCATCCAGATCCAGTTTTCCTCTCTGGAGATGTGGTAATTATTTTACTTTTATCTCACTGTCAGCTTCACACAGATTTTCCATTTCTTGTTGTGGAAGATTGCTATGAAAAGGTTTCAGAATGACAATGCAATTATTGTAGCTGCTTTGGGAAACCAAAAAATGAAGGGTTTTGTAGGTTGAAAAATGAAATTAGTTTTTTAGTTTTTATTGTTTAAAACCTTTTCCTGGGTTACTCCTGAGCTCTTCAAGTGCGAGGACTCTGTTCTTGGAAAAGTTAAGACACGGTAAATGAAATTCTGTTGTGCATGAATCTCGGTGAGAACAATCAGTTGGTAAACTTGGCAAGTTACTGGGCTGGTTTTTCTCCTCTGCTGTGCTGAAATCCACCATTATTGTAGAACTGCTTATCTCAAAGAACGGAAATGGTTATGATATCCCTTTTCAATTCTTCCTCACAGTTTGTTGGGACATCTTGCCGTTTGGACTCTTGTGGACAGGTTGTTCAGGGTGTTGAGAGCACAACACAGCAGTTGACATAAATTTTATCTTACTCTGTCTTGCCATTAAAGAGTGACCAAATAGTTGGAGTTCAGTAGCACCCAGAAGAAAGAAAGAATGTTTCTGGCCCTCTGGGTGTAGTAATGGTCTCCATTCAAGGTGGCGAGGAAAGCTTTAGAAGCTTTCAGGAGTTGGGGGAGAGGTTAAAATCTTAATAGCCAGGTTTGTAGCTGTCTATATCCATTAGTGAACATGGATCTCTGGCAATTGCAGATGCCTTGGGTGAGATTTTATCCTGCTCTTAAAGTCAGTGTAACAAGCCTGGATATTTGGCCACTTGGTATGTCACTTGACCCATAGCATGTGTAAAAAATTTCTATCCAAAATACCTCAGATGCATGAGTCTGAAAAGATATTTGTGTCAATTGACATAGGTTGTGAGCTCTTATGATCACGCAAACTGTTTCTGTTCACCTAAGCTTGACAATACTTTACCAAACTGAAAATAATAAAACTCCTCAATGCAAATAACTGCAAAGGCAGTGAATGCAGGCTGCAGGTCAGAAAGGTCATTTTGTCTATTGCTTTGTGCTTGACATTCAACAAGAGCAAATACTCGTTGGGCTTCAGCAGGCAGAATTGAGAATACAATAATGAGGCCTTATGATCTGAGTAAAATGGAAGTGACAACATTGCTCCAGCATTGCTGCAATGAGAAGGCTGCATAGAGATTGGCTGTGTATGGTGGCTTTTATCCCACCTGGAATAAATCATAACTGTGCCAGTGCAACTGCCTGATATCGTCTTGATGTTCCCAGTGGACTGGTACAGGTTGAGCTGAAGTGCATGTGGTCTCATATTTGCTCTTATTGCAGCATCAGTATAGCCTTGGAAATAGTGCAGCTCTACTGGCTTATAGAGCAGGCCAGGATTATGAAGACTGAGGAGAGGCCTAAGGTATCTTTTTAACAGATTTGCCCATTTTTCTAGCATTAATCTAGGATGACTATGTCCCAGAGAGGAAATGGAGGAGAGTGAAATTCCTGGTGGGATTGAAGATTAGCAGCATCACATGGTTATGATTAATCTCCTTCCATTCTACAGGTGTGTGGCTTGCTAATACTGTAAGTGCACATGGACTTTTGTAATGTCCAACCATATCACTCCAGTGGATGCACAAATGCTTTAGGGCACAGCAGGCAGAAAATCAGCAGCAGAGATAAACCTCCCATAGCAGTTATTTATCCCACTAAGAAGTACATTGCACATGTGTGATACTGGTCAGTGGCTAAGGGTGAATTCTTAGGTATTAATGTAATAGATATCAGCTGCAGCATCAATACAGATGTGGTTAATCTTTGGAACACATATTCAATATTTGATGGCGACTTGGAACAGCTCAAAAATAAAAAGCATGAGGTTTTGGAGCCTGAGCCAGAGATCCCAACACATGGCGTGGTGCAGTATCAGCTCTGCAGCTGTAACTGCAACTGTTCAGCGTAATCCATTCACAGAGCTTTATTTTTGTTTCACAAATTCATTAACTTGATCTTGAATGCAGAACTGAGGAACTGATGGCTACAGAGGCAAGTGAGGCTGGTAGTCTGTGAGCTTCCCCCTCCCTTCTTGCCTCACTCTGCAGATCCTGCCTGCAGCAGCCCCTGTTGTTCCAGCTGTAACCTTCCTGCCTGCTGCCTCAGACGTTTGCACTGGATGGAGTGCATTACAGTTCTGTGACATGACCTGATGAGGGTTGTTTAGGACTGTTCTGATGCCTGACCAGTTCAGAATTCTAAGATGCTCAAGTTAATGTGGTTTTGGGAGCTTTTGACACCTGCCCATGGAGATGTTGCAATTTGCCATCTATTGTATGACTCAAATACCAGGTCATGGTTTGCAGAAAAACTGGGAGTAAGTTGCTGGAAGGAATTAATACTAGAACTCTTTGTCTTTAATTCTTGCCAAATGCCATGCCATGCTAATAAAGAGATGCATATTTCTTGTTTTAATCTGACACTTTCTCACCTATATTGGACTGTTTGTGTCTGGGGAACTTACAGGAAAAGAGCTCTTGGCAGAGGCTGAGCAACACCTGGGTTTTGCGGTTGTGGGTAAGTGCCGGTGCCAGCCACGGAGTATGCAGCCAAGAGGTGGCGTGTGCCCAGTTCTTAAACATCCAGCTAATTCTGTGGAAGGGTGGAAACATATATTGCTTGGTTTCTCTGTCAGTAGAACAAACTGCTGAGTTCTCTTCATAAAACAAACTGATTGCAAGGCAGAGTTTTAAAGATATTTGTGAAAAACTACCTACTCAAAAGAGCTAAATCTATCTTGAAAAAGTAAAAACCAGAAAAGCCAGGAAATTATCTGGATGATATAATACTGCAGGAAAAACATATGCAAGAGGGCAGACACAGTGAATGAATATTGAAGTTAGTCTAGGAAACATATACTGTGCTTTCCTTGAAGAAGGATTGGTGCCATATCAACAAAGCAGGAAGCAGGAAAGCAAGGTAGTCATCAGTCTCTATTGAAGGAATACAGAGGACTATTTTTTCTTCTGCCTGTATTTACAAATAGAGGTGCAAAGCCTTGATCTGCATTTATATTTTCACTGTAAGGTGTAGCAATATATGACAATAAGGTCATATTTGTCTCTGGCTATACAATCTATTGTGTGTTGTGTAGCTATTGTCTATGTATACATGATCTAATTACTTGTGCTAGAAGTGAAAACATACTAATGTGTGTAAGTGTTAACACCTTGGTTGAAAATATGCTGGTTAACAAGAACAGCATTTATATGTTAATCAAAGGAATAATGGTACCAAAAGTACAAGTAGTTCAGTTTTTTTCTCAGTTTTGAAGCATTTCTTGACTGAAGAACTGGCCCCATTTTGAATAACTAACCTTGTGATGCCACCCACTCAGGAAGAACACTCTAGACTTTCTCATCCCACATTGATCAGCTGTGGGGTCTCATCAGAAAGACAGCAGTTTGGGGGCATTTCTCTGTTGTGTGTGCACTCTGTTCCTGGAATGGTTGCCAAAGTGCTTTTCCTACAGACAAATGGCTCCATAAGTACTCTGCCTGTACCTCACTTATTAAACTTTCTGGATTAGAAATCTAAATGTTATGAGCCTTTGAAATAGTAACATTGTCCTAACCAGAATATATCACCTAATAAAAGAATATTGTCTTATTCCCTGTCTTATTGAATCTCCCTAAAGGCTTTCTTTGATCAGTTTCAGAACAGTCTAGCCCTCAAAACAGGACAAGGGCTCTGATCTGAAAGCAATATTTTAGTAGCCTTGATATTGGCTGTCTTGATTTTCAGTCTCCCATCAGACTGATAATACCTACTGCTGGTTTATGTCTCTTTGTGTCCGTGTACCTCATGGCTTTGACATGGTAGTGTCAGCACTTCTGCTGTGTCACTGCATCTCACCCTCCTGCGAGTGCCAGCACTTCCTCTGTACCTGGGAGGATGCAAAGACACCAAAACAGATTTTATGTCCAAGGTAGGGTAGATTTGGGGTAATGGCTGGGATTCTCATTTGTATGATAGTAATACTTCCATCCAGGCAGAGAAGGTTTTAATGGCACACTTGAATCTGATATAACGGTTACAACTCAGACAGTTGTCATGAGTTCCTGAATAATTCTGAGAATAAAAATACTGGAACTGTGTTTCATTATGCCCTGTCATTTTCATCAGCTTCATGTGATAAACACCCCTCTGCCATTCACCTGGCCACAAGATTCTGGAGAATAGTAGTTGGAGAAGCCAGTTGTGCTGCTTCTTACTAGCTGACTACCCGCTGGACTTCTCTCCAGGCCCAGGGAAAAATCACAGAAGCCTACTTCTACACTGCATTTAGCTCTCCTTTTGTTTAACTTATTCAGAGTGTATTTAGGGCAGAATTATAGTTTTGGATCTCAGTAATTCTACTCTGGACTTCCTCTGAACTCAGTCAATTCTTCCAGAAAATCTGCTTGGAATTAATTTCACTGGCTTTATTAGGGTCAAAGACAACTCTTGACCAGTGGCTTTTTTTAGCTCTTTTCTGCAAGGGATTTTTAAATGGACATGAATAAGGTACTTTCTAAACCCATAGTAAGAGCTGCCCATTTGACTAGACTAAGAGGCATCTAACTCTGTGTTACCTATACCTCTAAGTTTAGAAAAGAACTTCAGAGATCTAACCAGCTCTGAATTAACCTTGCAAGATTCATAGCAAGGCTTCTGGGTCTCACAGCCTGGGCTCCATCTTGAGTGGAACTATCAAACTGGAGTAAAAATATCTCCATCTGCCTGTGGGTAGGGGCCTGAGGATGCAGAGACAGCAGTGAGAGTCCTCCTTGTGGCAGCACCAGCAAGTTCCCACACATGCTTTGACATGAAATGAATGCTGGTGCCATTACTGAACAAATTCCAATCAGGGTTTGATCCATGAGTTTTGCTGCTAAGATTTTCTTTATTGTTTTTCTTCAGAAGCTTATCATTCAAACGAGCTCTTAAACTGTCCTATCATGTAGAGCATTGCCTGAGAAGTTCTAAATTAGTGGCTTATGTCTATAAGAAACAGGATTTCGTTCAGCAGTGGTGGCCATTGTTGCTGTCCAGGGATTTCTGGTTTAGCATCACAAATGTTCATCCAGCTGAGAGCTGAGGCTGTGGTAAAACACAGAAACAGCTCTCTCAGCTCTCAAAAGCTCAGTTCCCCGTTATAAGCCCAGAATCTCTTACCTTCTATCAAGACAGAAAACTTAAATGCTTTGATTACAGGAGGGATATTCAGACGGATTTGAAGAGTTCTTGAATCAACATGTTAGGCTGCATCAAGAGGTATATTTTTATGATAATGGTAATCAAATGAACTGCCTGAGGGCAAATAAGAAATTACAGTGGAGATGAAAGTGTCTGCCATGATCCTTTAGAAATCAGAATACCTGTTTGGTCACTTAAATCATCATGTGAAGACGCCTAGTGATGGCTGCCTGTAGTGAGTCCCTTATGGCCAGATCAGGGTGACAGCTTAAAATTTTCGCTCTTGCAGCTTTTGATTTCAAATTTCAGTATTTCAAAACCTGAGAGTCTGTGGATATAAATTAATGTTCCACTAAGCCATATTCAATGCCTTATTTAGGATAGTTACGTCTTTACTGACATGAAAACATTGAAATCTCTAGGCTTTGTCTTCCAAGGGAAAGGCAACCTAGAGCAAAATTGTTGTTCCTTGAAAGAATCTTACAGGGGATATGGTGCTCTGGGAAGAGGCAAGAAGGCAGACCCAGTCTCCATCCTCACTTTAAGCTCTGCACTGTGCACACAAGACTTGTCACATTTGACCTTTGCAACCATAAAGCTGGAATGACTTCAACATATTTTCCAACATTTAGTTGGTTTGGAAGCCAGCCTGACACAATCTACATAATACCCAACTATGTCAAACTAAGTGAATGGTACATGAAGTAATCACATAGCTGAAATCAGGGGAAGAAAAGCCTTCCACTAGTGCAGTAGTGGAGTTTCAGTGTCACTGGTCTGCCTTCAGAGAATCCTAGTCTCAGTGTTCTGCAAGGTTTAGACAGGTATTTTTGGTTCAGGCACTCCATGGTGCTGCTCTGCTGAAGGCAGTGTCACTTTAAATAATAACTTTTGGCTGTGGAGGCAAACGGCAAAAAGCAAAACGGATATTTTGTTCTGAGTCAGTGATAGTTTTCAGCTGCTGTTCTTTATAAAGCAGAGCAGGCATGTAGATTTAGATAGTGTATCAGTAAGGAAAACGTCAACAGTAGTTGGCCTTGGCCACTTGAGGATTAACAGCTCTGTGCCAGTCCCAAAGAGAATAAATCCTCATTGACCAAACGAAACCTCAGAATCATACACTGAAAAAATGATTACCACAGTTTTGCAAGTGAAGTTCATGGTGAGTGATAAACTCCTTACTCTGAAAATGGACCTGATAATAGTGAACTCCGGATCGTTTGCTTTCAAAAGGAGGGGATAAAAGTGTGAGAGGTTAGCTATGAAAAAAGCCAGTCTATCAGCAGTAGGCTGACATTCTGGAAAATGTAAAGTTTTAGGCATCAGAAAGCTTTTTACAGATTTACAAATCACAGTTACTGTCAAGGACTTCATTAGATGTAGGATTGAGGGAGAAGGAAGATCTTTTAGGTGTTTGCACATGTCGTAACCCAGATTAAATAAGGTTGCAGGTTCTCTCTAACGCTTCGAGGTTTCTGTGTAGTCATAGTGCATGGTGTGTTTGACACGGGCCAGCTGCCCACCCAGCCACCCTCTCTCTCCCCCTCCTCAACAGGACAGGGAAGAAAATAAGATGGAAAAGCTCACGGGTTGAGACAAAGACACTTAACAATTACCATTATTGGCAAAACAGACTCAACTTTGGGAAAAATGATGAGATATGTTGAGAAACAAAGAGAAAGTGGGAACTCCTTCTCCCCACCTCTCACTTGTTCCCCCCAAGGTGGATGTTCACTCCTTCACTCCTGGCTTCTCCACCTCTCCCCTGACTGGCGTAAGGGAATTGGGACCGGGGTTTGTGTCTGGCACAGAGCAGCCCCTTCCCCTCACAGAGACCCCACCACCACCTGGTCTGGCCAGTATTTTTCAGGGCTGTAAAAGGACTTAGGTAGCTCCATAATGATCTGCTAAGATACAGAATCACATAGGCCTGATTGCTAGAAAGCTTATTGCAATTTTTCTGGAGTTTCAACCATCGTCGTTCCAATTGTCTTCAAGGAATTGCAAATGAAGGGAATACTGCACAATTTGCACATCCTGTGTGGTGAATGGAAACAGCCCAAGAAATGTACCAGTCTGAGGGAAAGGTCTCAGCTGATTTACAGAAGGAACATCCTTGTTTCCAGCCCATGAACAAGTAAAGCATGAAAGAATAGGGTGAAGATGGGCAGTTGAGTTTTAACCCTAATTTCAGAAAATATAATCAATGGAAAAGGGAGTCAAGTCCTTTGGGCAATGGTCTGCTTTGGCATGTTGTTTATAAGAAACATTTCTGTGGAAATTAGAAATACTTGTAGATAAAAATCAGGCAGCCCAAACGTGCCTTTTGATGTACATAGACTCCTTTTAAAAAGCCCTTCATTCATGTGTGAATTAAGCTTTATTTTCCTTTTCATTTGTGAAAAATAAATGCCAAGGCACTGCAGAGCTGGACTTTTCTCAGTGGGCATTTCCTTCTGCTCAGTCTGATGTCAGGGCTTGCGCAAAGAATGTTTCACCTGAACCTTCTGAGCACAAACTGTTGAGTCAATACCAGGAGAGGCATGCAAGAAATAGAAGTGTGCCTGCCATTTCTTGAATGAGCAGGTATTAAGAGTGACAGTAATTTCAGAATAAATCATAAAAAGTAGTCTTCCAAAATAATTTAAACTTAAATATTAAGAAATCAAAGCATTGAAAAATCATGAGCCAGGCCCATTTTCCTCCAAAGAGAATTTTTAGAAACTAACATTGGATTTTTAGTTGTTTTGAGACTTTTTAGAATTTTTATCTGGAGTTTTTCTTCCATAATTTGGGCCAAAAGCTTACTTAAAAAGATTGCTGTAAGTTCATAATATTAACATATGCTTATATTTTAGAGCTAAGATTTAGGGTAAAACACTCTTTTTGTGCATGAAATCGTAAGAGTTGACAGGACTAAACTTCACTGAAGCAGTATTGTCATTTGGCAGATCAAACCACAGATGATATTGCATTTGTGCCTCGTGTCGCAATTTAGAAATTACTGGCCTGGTTTCTAACAAGTTAGGTGTGCCCTTCTGTGTGACTGTGTATGCTTAACTCACGCAGTTCCCACAATGGCAGAAAAATTGTGTACGTGGTCAATTACGTCTTCCTGCTGAAAAGGATTAGATTTTTGCACAAACATCTGATTTCCATGTATTACCCAAACAAATATATTCCTGTGTGCAATGGACTAACCGGAAGAATGGCTGCTGGGAGCTACAGAGGGGTTTGCAGCCCAGAAAACCCGAAGCAAGTGGAGCTGTGCTCACTGGGGGTGATGGCCCAGAGAACCTGTATTGCACAGCGCGAGTCAAAGAGCAAATTCAATGTCAGAGCTGGTGTTAGTTGTGGGCGAGTGCTGGGGCATCAGCTGCGGTGTCTCCCTCCCACCTTGCTGTGCTGGGGGCACTGCACATCTCTCTGTTTCTCTTTCCTGTGCCAGCAGTGTGGAGCATCAGAAGCTACTCTGGAATAACTCCTTAAAACACCTCTTCCTGGTGGAAGGATTTTGATAGCTTACATATAAGCCATAGCTAGATGAAAAAATAAGTGAAAGCTTGCAGTATCAGGCTGTGCCTGACAGTTGCTGTACTGCAGAATGATCCCCCTGTGAGAACTTGCTTGCACTCCGTAGTTGTCTTTAATTCCAAGTGCACTGTGTGAGAAGACTGTGCATAACTCTCAGTCCTGGCCAATAAATGTTGATAGATTCTTTGCTACGTGACATAAGTTGCATCTCTGTGTTGCTGAATGTTGCTGAAGCACAAGTAAGTTTTAAGGCACTTTAATGTTAAGTGAGAAAAAAAAGATGAAAGTGAAATTACATTTATTTTTCTGCACTTCAAAAGACTTGTTCTGCAATTTTTCCTTCTTTAAAGATTGCAACTAGAAAGCTCCCAGTGTGGGAGCCTTTGCTTTTAAATGCTGCAGCAAGCGTAATACTCACTGGGTGAACTTGGAGTTGGCAAAAGCAAAAGCTGGGGGGGATGTACGGGAACATGTGCTGTCCTTTGTAGTTCCAGTTCTTTTAGAAGCACTCACAAATAGCTTTAGTTTCTTTAGCAAATACAATGGCATCATTCTGGGCATGCCTAGTGGAAGTGTTCTGGGGCTAGTAAACTGTGAACAAACCTGTTTGCATTGCTGCACTGTACAGCGCAGCACAGATAAGCCCTAATTGTTATGCAACTCCTTAGCATAAGCTCCTGGCATGGCTCATATGCTTCCCTTGTACTAAGACTGTCCAAAATAGCAACAAGAAAGCATGTAACTAAAGACACAGCAGGAGTGTAGGAATTCGCCCAGGCCTTGGATGTTCTAAAGATTGAACAATTCTTCATTTTAAACCTTCCAAAATGCTAAGCATAATGTACTTTCTTCGGAGCTTCTTCAAGGTAAGCAATTTCAAACTTTTCCTGTTTGTTTGGTTTAGTTTTGTTTTGACAAGAGAGAAACTTGGATTTGAAGACTTTGTACAGGAATGTAGAAAGTAGTTTTCTGGAGAACTGATGCCCAGTAAGCAAATGCACTCACCAGGTTTGCAATCTGCTTTGCTAGGTTAACATCTGATTTGTAGATGGTGCTTGTTTTCAGCTACCATAAAAAAGAAACACTTGTTGTGGATTTGAGAGACCCTTATATGATGGAAACCATAATACTTATGGTGTAAGCTACATCCATCAACAGGGAGTTGTTAGCAGTGAGAGATATATTTTATGAGACAAACCCAAATCTTAATTTCTGATTTTATTAAGATATCCTGAACTGTTTGTTATATTCTAAATGTGCCAAATTGAGTAACTGAACACTAAAATAATTAAAAATATTTTAGATACAAAATACATATAAACTTGCCAATAAGTATAAGTTCATATGAAACACCCAGACCAAATATCTAATATTTAGTGATGGGTATGTAACTCTCTGGGGACAGTTTCTTTTTCTGTGAGTCTAAGTAAGTTTTATGACAGAGGCTGTGCTGCTGCCTGCTGTCGGGCTGCAGTAGCTGTTTGAGATCTGAGTCCCAGCTGTGGCTGTCACCCTGCTCAGAGTTAGCACAATCGTGGTGCAGCTGCAGCGTGGGCTGCAGGTTTTGGTAGAAGTGTGCACTGTGAAATGCAGAGATGAGTTGGAGAAACGTGGGTCAAAGGAATGAAAGTTTAATCAGATTAGAGAATATTGGATTATTCAGAGATCTAAAATGTTAGAATTTGAAGCTCAATGGAGAATTACACTAACTTAGAAGAAAAATGCTTAAGGAATAGAATAACTGTAATGAGATGAATTCCAGATTCCCATTATGTTGTCACTTGCACATTTGCATGCCAAACTGCTTCTTGATAAAGCATGCTGCAGGATTGCAGCTGCTGTGTAAAGCCAGCAGTGAATCTCAATGCAGAGTTGCTCTGTGGAGACCAACTACTGTTCGAAATAAATATGAGAAAAAGATTAATTTTGTTCGTGAGATATATAGCTGCAATTAGCACCTGCAACCACCTGATTGTTCATGGGAAACAAGTAGCACTCCTAAGGAGGTGAACCCCATTTTCAGCAGCCTTCCTTGGGGACATTGTATAGAGCTAATCTTAAAAAATTGCTTACATTTGGGTTGAAAATATCTACTTAGTTTTTTCTGAATGAGATTGTTACTCTAAACACTGCATTCTTTGAGAGGTGAAAGTGAGGCACAGGAAAAATACAATGGGAAGGTTTTTCTCTGTTACTGAGATATGATTATTGACTCATCATTGTTGCATACTTGCTGTTTCATCGCATGACAAGCCTTGACTTTCAAAAATTTTAGCATAAATCATGCTGCTAAAGTGTATGTAAATATCCTACTTCAACGTGGGAGAGTATGTACTTCTCAGTACTTACAACAGTATATTTTTCCATAAAGACCAGTCATCTACAGTCATCAGTTTGAGAAAAATAGGAGTGAGTAAAACTGTTAGCTGTCAACGGTGTTATGATGATTACTGGATTCATCCTGAATCATGTGAATGTAACAGCTTTGTGCCGTCTCTGTTGGTTTCAGTTTGAGAAAGGCCACTTCACGTCTATGAATGTCATTCTGCATTCATTGACTGAAATCTAACAGTCAGCTAAGTCAGTCAAACTATGTCTGAAATGGAGGAAAAATTCACACTATTCTAATGCCAGTTTCTTCATTGTTTTCTGTTAAGTTTTCTTGAAATAGAAAGCTCTTAGTTGAAAGCTGGCCACAGTACAATATATCTAGAGCTGTATTCTAGAGGTGCTGTGCACACCATGCTGCACTCTGATGTTCTTGTGACATGTTAGAATGACCCAAATAGCTTGAAAGGCAGTCTGAGGCCTCAGCCATGTTTCTCAATAGGATTTTAGCTACTAAAATCCCTGTGTCCATGTCTGGGACCTTTAAAAGTATCACCCTCATTTGACTGAAAAGAAAAAGTAGGCTGGGCCAAACAGCAATAAACCTGCCCTTGGCTTTGCGATAAATGCTACTATGGGAGAGTTACTGTGGTGCCTCTTGTCCTCCTCTGGAAGTTGCATCAGCACCTTTGCTGATGGGAGAAGCAGGAGGAAGTGAAAATAGCATAAACTTGTAAATGAATAAAAAAAATTTCAAAAATGGCATAAACTCCCTAGAGCTGGGAGCAAGACCATGGGGGAGAGTTGGTAGGAAGGAGCTCAGGACCCTCTGCCTGCCCCTGTGTGTGTCTGGTTCAAGGCTTTCATAGCACAGGACTGAGTTTGCAGCATACAACTCCATCATGGTGCCTTTCAAGGAGACACGAAATTACATGCACATCTGATCTTAGGAGGTTGATTGGTATATCTTGGCCAATCAAGTTTTTTGTCTCCCATAATAATCAATTTAAAGGCCTGATATTTTTATCTTTGATTCTCCTAAAAGAAATGGAAACAGGTATTGGAGTTGTTGTCAATGCGTGATTGCATGGGTCTGAGCTGCTGGTTTTTCTCACTAATTTAAATATTTCTCTAATTAAAATATTCCATATGACTGTTCACTTGGTATGAAAATATTTGGTTTTGACTGAAAATATGCAGAAATCAAAGTGTAACTCCTTATTGAATGAAAAGCCATGTAAATGGCTCACATGAGCCATAATTAGTTGTTTCTTTGAGAAGTGTGACAGCAAAGTTTATAGAAGCATCTTCTTGCTTCCTTTAATTTTAAAACCAGAAGATGCTGTTTAATACTGCTGTTCTTTATAATGATGACACAATAAGAATCATGTTTTCGCTTATGGCATGGAGCATTTCAAAACAGGCAGCCTGTTGCAGTCATTTCCAATTCCTCTCTAATGCCACTGGTACAGCAGTAAACAAGGCACAATGCAGATTTGCCACTAATACCTTTAATGCCTCTAAAATAGTACGCCTATTGTTCTCTCTGAACCAAAGCTCCAGGCCACTAATACCAGCTAAACAGTTCCTGGCCACTTTAAAAGGCCAGTGTATGCCCGAGCAGGCATGGTTGTGTCACCAGTTGCAGACAGAAATTTTGGGAGCCCTGCTGCTGCTGTCATAGGAAGCAGTATTGCACAGCCGTGGAACACCCTAAATTTGTATCAGATTCTGCATTCAAAGTGGTGTACATTTCTCTCTCCTTGGCTATAACTTTCATTTAATTCTGCTCAGAAATCTGTGTCATCTCCCTGGTTAGATTTGCAGCCCATCCGGCTTTGACTTAGGATCTCAACCAAATTTTGCTGGTCTTCTCTTTAAGCAATGCACCAAACTTGCACTTAAATGAATTGAACTGAAGAGTTTGTTCACAATATATGTGTTTCTCTGTAGGAACTTTTGATCTGACTTAAGAAATCAAGGACCACACTTGTACTAGTTTTAGGTCTTGCATGTGTTTCACTAGATATTCACCTATCCTGAAAGTTTAGGTTCCCACCTAAACTTTGTGGTTTAGTTCCTTTTTTGTGACCATCAGTCTTTTTGCTGGACTAATCTTTGTTAGTCTCAGACTTAGCCCCTCTAAGATGGCTGTGAAATGAGCACTAAAATACTGTCTGGTTATTCTGCTCTGAGGGTCAGCTCCTTTTTCCGTTCAAGTGAAAAAGCAGAGATCTCTAAAAAACGTTCTGCTTTCAGTTGGACCTGTGCCAGACATTTAACAGAGGCAGGGACCCTGCTGAGTGGACATGCCCTTGGAAAGTCAGAATGTTTCTCATTGAAAATGTACCTTGTTATCTGCAGAAGCTTTGGTTCTGTTGTGTGCAGTTGTAACATTGCTGCTGCGTGGGGCCATGTCTTGACTGTAACATATTTGGCTGAATAATGACTGTGGATATTTTAGGTTTTATGTGGATAATTTAGGTTTTGCCTAAAACTTAGGCATGACTGTAACATGGAGCTGTTCTAACTGTGTGTTTATCAGTTGTTTGTCATCTAATCTGTACGATGTGGTGTACGAATGTGATCTTTAAGCACGCTCAGCTGTCAGGCAGGCAGATGCCACACAGGTATCTCAACCTGATCTTTGGCGCCCTGTGAGCGTGTGGAGGTTCAAATCTCCTGGCTAGCGAGGTCATCCTGTACTCTGGGATTTCTGTGCACTGATGCTGCGCTTTCTAAATAGCAACAAAAAGTATCAGGAACAAACAGAACATTTCAGCTGGCTGGGAACTGCTTTCTTGCAAAACTGACTGAAGAAGACTGTCAATGCTTAGTTAATAAACTTCTTGTAGCATAAATTAAACCAAGACAGCACTGAGCTAGAGCTAAAGTGACAATCCCAGAATGTCAGTTTAGATCTTACAGTAATGTCTGCAGCAACTCACACTACCTGAGTAACAACTCTGCAAGTAATACCAGAATACACACCTCTTCATTAAAAACTTAAAGAGGGTAGCTAATGTCTCATTTAATATGCAAAACAACAAATTTGAATGATTGCATATATGGTTGTAAGAACCCCTGGGTTATATGGGCACGTAGAATGGGTATTGCAGTCAGTGTTGTCAATTGTTCTTGCAAAAATACAAAATAAATTTTACTCGAGTTTTTAAGTGCTTTTAAAAAGACAACTGTTTTAGGAACATAGATTCATGTATAAAATGCCTCTGTGAAGGTCTTGCTTTCAGGGGGACTGAAGCAGCTGTAGACAAATACTTTTCAGCTGAGGTAACCACAAACTCTAAATTTTGTCCAAAGGAAGTAGCACGCCATGACTGAAGCGCATTTTCCACTGAGACAAGCAATATGACGGCCAGAGTTAAATTTTCAAGTAATAGCTTTGATGCAAAGAAGAATGGAAATTAATACATTTTATTCCTGCAGTGGCTTCCATGTAAAAACCATTGTTTTCCAGTACTGAATTAAGCTTCAGAGTCTATGGCAAATCATCAGGATTGGGAATTCCTTATCCCAGACAGTTATCTCATGCTTTCCTAAACAAAAAATGCTGTACAGTGCATGGCAATGGACAGCCTTCATGCAGAAAAAAATGCTGTAAATATGGGAAAAAACATGATACCAGATGAGGGTACAGGAGATGTCCACTTCCGTATCAAAAGCAAATAAATTGGCGAGGTTTACCTAAGAGCTCATGTGAGAAGATTAAAATTAGCCTGAAAATGCTATTGACTGAAAAAAGGAATGAGGTTTGGATCAACTGTAGTTATTGGGTCAGTGAAGATGTGCTAGTAAGAAAACAAGACATCAGATGAGCTCTGACTGTTTTAAGGAAGGAATGCATTTTGCCTGCAAGAGGCTTAAAGACATGTAAAGTGAAAGGTAGTATTGCTTCGTATGCAAAGTATCTGAATAATGAAAAGACAGAGTCTCTGAAGCACTAATGCATCTGTGACTGTAAGAGAAACTGGAATTTATGGCAGCCAGGTAATTCCTGATTAACCTGCCTGTATGTATGTACATTAAAAGGGGTGATGCACGCACACTCTTCCTCATCTGCATTATTGCTGCAGGAGCTGGATTGTCTTCATCCTCAATACGAGAGTGCTATTACCAGTCTAGGAGAGTGGAAGCAAATCTTGAATTCAAATTATTAACATTTGCAATTAATACTTATTTCAGTATATATTAATGACTGTCATTTTTAAGGCAGGACAGATCCATGACTTACATTGCAGAGAATAGCCACTAAAATGTCACATGGTTAAAACTGTAACAATGGTTACAATTATAATGCATCCATTGACAGGAATTAACAAATATATCCATTTGCTCAGACCTTTAACTGAGAATCACTTTGACTTCTTGGCCACCAGGATCAGTTGCATTTTGCAGCTCTGTATGTGACAACACACATTGTTTGTAGCCTCCACAAGGACCATCAAGTCCAACTCAGAAAAATACCCCCAAACCCAAACATCAACTAACCAACCAAAGAACTTGGCCCATTAAGAGAGTACATGTGAAAAGTGATATCCAAGAGTGAAGAATGGTTTGCTTACAGGTAAAAGTGCAGGGAAAGTCCTGAAAAGCTTGGTCAGCTTTTGTGTACTCAAAACTTGTGTTATGTTGAGATCAAGATTTCCTGCAAAGTGGCCTTTGGTACCTTTTGGCCATTGGTACAGTTTCCCAAATCACCAGAATGATGACATTGTTGGCTGTTCCAAAGAATTCAGGCTGCTTGGGAGTCACAATTTTCTTGTGCCTTCAGAGATGGAATCCTGCACAGCTGGAATAGGTCTTGCTGCTGAGAAACTTCCAGTAACATTATTGAGGTCGTACAGATGAGTATGTAATTACTTAGATAAACAGAGTTTCAATTAACATGATTGCAATCTAGTAGCACTTAAATAGTGTTCCTTAAGAAAAGGATTTCACCCTGTACACAGCCTATACCTGAAGAATGAAAATCTGTATGATTAAACCACACCACAAAGTTAAACATTACCAGAACCTATACATAGCCTTGGGTTCAACTTTTGACCCCACAAGAGTTATTGCCTGAATAAAAATCCCAGGAGACAAGGCAGGAATTTGCATCAGATTAATTGTCAATGACAACGTTTTTGTGGTTTTATGCAAAATGCAAGAAGATTAAAATAATGAACAGTGCCTTGCAACATGCAAGCGCTCCTTGGCTAGGTCAGCGTTCTCCCTGGCACCTCAGCCAGCTGGAGCTGGAGCGTTTGGAGGCATTTTAGATAATTAGCTGAGCTGCTTCACAGCTGAAGCAGCATCTTTCAGATTGCACATATAAAAATAAGGTGAAATACTGATACACTCTTCAGAGTCCTCTCTTGCCAAGATTGAAGGTGGAAATTCAGGCAAGCCTTGCTCCAGCAATGAATGAAGACTTCTCCTCCTCCTTCTTCTAACTCTTCTCTGTGTCAAACCCCTCTGCTGAGCCAATTTTCTTCACTGATGCTAAATAGATGGGGGCTAATGAGCAATCTGTTATTCTTGGAAATCTCCCATTGTAGGCTTGCCACAGATGCACTTGGCAAGTTCAGGACAGTGTTTAACTCTCAGTGAAATGCTACCTGGTCATGCACGTGACCTTTCTGTAAAACAGAGCAAGTGCTGTTCCTCTTCAGTGCGGTCTCATAAGCATCTTTGCTTCCTGGCACTAACAGATTCTCCTTTCCAAACAGTTTTGTGGTCATGGAGGGCCTCAGACAAGCCTTGCTTGCAGAGCGTGGCTCTCTCTACTGGCTGAGATTTAGCATTTTCAATAGGCAACTCTCTGATCAAACTTGGAATATGGCCTTTCCAGTTTTCAGTACAACTTCAACAAGTCTCTTCATAGCAGGTGAGCATCAACCTCTCTGTATTCCCTGTGGCTTATTAAAGAGGTCAAGTAAAATAATTTAAGAAGCAAATAACCAATAGTATGAAGAAACCAAATTTTAATAAACATATTTTGAAAAGCAACAACAACAACAAAAACAATTTGATGTATTTTCAGATGAATATTCAGAAATTAACAAATTGAGATTAGGTTAGAAATGGGTATTTCTGCAGTTTTGGGAAAGGAAGGAAGTCTTTCACTTCACAGCGTGTCCTATAGTGAAGTTAAGCTGCTGTAGTATACAGAAGGATTGGATTCTTGTCTGCTTCTCAAATTCTATCTCATATATATATATATAT
>VZTE01005059.1:38133-60791 GCA_013397775.1 Eulacestoma nigropectus | reverse complement strand
GTAGTGGCAGGAGGGCCCCGAGTCGTGGCAGGGGGAGCGGGATTCATGGCACGAGGTCTCGTGGCTGTGGCAGGAGCCGCGGGAGCACATTGTCCTGGAGCGGTGGCAGAGCTGGAGGGAAGAGAGGAACGGTCACAGCGGGCACGCGCTTACAGACATTTGCTCTGGGACTCCCCATTTTCTTCCTTATTTCCAGTCTTTCAGGGGTGAGAAAGTTGTGTCAGTGTTGGTTTGGAGGTGCTTTAATCCCTCACTAAACCCAGGACCTTTTACGGATGGGACTTGATTTCCAGAGGAAAATTGGTCCAAACATCCATTTCCCAAGAGCAGCTCCAGACCCTCTGGTTCCTTGTGCTCGGAAATCTCCAAGTCCCTTTTCCACAAAACCCTCTGGCTTTCCTCTCTCTGTATTTTCCACCCTTTCTGTTGTTTTGGTTTGACTTGAACCTCTGCTCAAGGCCTTTATTTGTTTTATTTTGTCATTTGTTTTAATAATTTGCTCTTGTGGGTAACAAGAACTTGGTCTCCAGCATGACCAAGATCCAGAGGTGAAGAGGGAGTATCCAACACTCCCAATTCTACCCAAACTCATAGGAAATCATCCAGTTTCCTAAAGAACCTCCAGGGGAAGAGAAAAATTGGACTCACCCTTCCAGCAGTGGGGATGGAGCTGTTTTGGAGCAGAGCAGCGAGTGAAGGAAACTGGGATGGGAAACCTTTTATACTTTTCCAAAGGGTTATCTGGGACATGAGGCATCCCTAATTACAGATCCCAGCCCATTTCTATCCGCTGTGTTCAGCTTCCCGTATTTTCCCTTTGATGCTCTGTGCTTTTAGCATTGTAATTATTAATAGCTCGTTAATTCCTTCACCTCCCTATGAACGAGATTGGAAGGAATTTCACGTGAAGTGACGCCAGCACCGACACCACTGGATCTGCTCACGGGCAACGTGGATCAGGTGGGAGAGGGGTTTGTAATCCAGAAGTGCCAGTTCCTCAGGGTCACATGGAGCAGGAGCTCAACGTGATCGACCTCCATGTGAAAGAAAAATGATTATTGGTGTTAATCCCTGCGGATTAGGTTTAGGGCAGGAAGGCTCCAGAGGAATTGCCCAATGGGGCCGGATATCTCAGTCAGAGATTTGCACTAGCTCAAATCTGTCCTTCACCGATAATTCCAACCTGCCTGCCCGGCATGGCCCATCAAGGATTTCTCCTCCAGGTGCCCGCCAAAGCCACGGGGTCACAGGTCCTGCCACCAAACCTCCTCCAGAGTGGGCTCCTGTCCATGGGCCCACAGGTCCTGCCACCCCTGTGGATCCCCATCCACCAAAACCTGGCCAAGCAAACCCAGCCTGGGGCTTCAGGTGCTGTTTTAGTCTGGTTCTGCAACGGGGTGTTGGGGGCAGTGGTATCAAGTCCCGCGACAGGAGGATTTGAGGTGAACAGAATCCAAGAATCCCAGAATCCCTGAGGTTGGAAAAGATCTCCAAGACCACTGAGCCCAACCTTTGACCAATCCCAACCTTGTCAACCAGACCAGAGCACTGAGTGCCATGTCCAGGCCTTCCTTGGACACCTCCAGGATGGCCCAAGTCCTGCTCCCCCTCCCAGAGGTGTTTGGGCTATTTTCTCTTCTGATTTTACTCAGAATTCTTTAATTTAGATGGGACAAAGTGTTGTTGTCCTGCTTCCCGCGCTTCTGGAATGATTTCAGGGATGATGGGACAGGGATGAAGCTCAAGAGAAACACAAACACAACAGTGTGATGTAGGAGACACTTCGGGACCTGGATTTTCCCATGAATCACGGGTGAACTTTGGTCTTCCATGCCTGGGTACAAGTCATGCCCATCTGACCCATCAATTACATCTTCTTGTCCCATAAAAGGCAGGAATGCGTCAACATCGGGATGGCACTGGGGATTAGGTGTGAGGCACGAGGGATTTGGGGTGATGCTCTACTGACTCACTGGGATCCCTCAGACTGGTCCATTCACAGCTGAGCTTCGTTACAGAATGAACCCATAAACACTTCCCTGCAAGGTTTGGTTTGGGCTGTAGTCAGACAGCACCTTTAGGGATTTTTGGCCATGTGTGGAAGGAGATTTGCTGTCATGTGAGAGAGCATTTTTAAAAAAAAAATGGGTGTCAGGTGTAAATATCAGGAACTGGGGGCAGGAAACAGAAATTTCTGAGGTCAGGAGAAGGCAAAGCCCCCATTCTCCAGGAGTGGCTCACTGTGGAAGCTTCCAGCTCCATAAAGTGTGGGATGAGCAGCTGGAGCCCGGAGCAGCAGGGCTGCCACTCCCCTGCTGTTGGCTGAGGGGGTTTCACCAATGGCCTGGAACATTTATTACCCACAGACTCCCTCTTGGCACAGCTGACTTGGCTCTGCCTGAACCCATCTGTGTTTGCTGTAAACTGTGCGAGAGGGAGAGATTTTCCCTGGAATGTTTCTCTGCAGGGATTCAGCACCTTCGCTGCTTTGTGGGAGGGGAAGGTGGGGACGATTTCCTGCTGGAGTTCCGCAACCTTTCCTGCAGCCTTTCCTGCTTTCCCCGCTTCACCCCGCAGATGTGTGCGGAGATAACAGAACTCCAGCTCGGGAGAGATTCCCTGTCTCCATTCCTCAGGCCCTTCCCAAGCTTCCCCTTCCACGAGTGACACAACCTGGGTCGCTCCGGCTCAGCCGGGAGCGTAGGTGAAACCTTGGATTGCTTTGAAAGGATTCGCGCTGGAGATTTTATCTCCCCTTCCCACAAAGGTTTTCAGTCAGACTCAAACCCGACCTGGAGCCTCTCGCCTGGCTGGGTTTCAACCCCTTTTGACACAGGGTGGGTTTGGCACTGCCCGAGGGGCGCTGGGGGAACGGGGACTGGCACCGGCACCGCTCGATGCTCCTGTGCCAGACTGGAGCCGCACGTTCCCGACCCCGACGTTCATTCCTTGCTCCTGCAATCACGGGCCTCGCGCCTGGGATTGAGGCTCCTCGTTATTTTAATTAAGAGCAGTAATAAAATGAGTGCTAATAATAAGTTTCTTGTTCCTTTCAAAGGTTCAGCACAAACCCTTGGCTAATTAAATATCTCGTGCATTACACACAGCGCTGCTCTCGTCCCGCAGAGCCACCGATCCCCGCAGCAATCGGCCTGGTGGGTTCTGGGAGAGAGCCCAGGGACGGGTCTGGTGCAATGGCAAATCCAAATGCTGATTTTCGTGGACATCTGTTCATCTGAAATTCCCTTTTTTTTTTTCCTCTCGCATCTACAAGGGGGGGCTCAGAACTTTTATGGTTTCAGTCAGTTTAAACCCTGGGAGGAACTGGGAATGTTTTTTCTCGTTCAAGAGAGACATTGAGGGGCTGGAGCGTGTCCAGAGAAGGGAATGGAGCAGGGAAAGGGGCTGGAGCAGTAGGAGAAGGGTCTGGAGAACTCCTGAGGGATCTGGGGGGGCTCAGCCTGGAGAAAAGGAGGCTCAGGGGGGACCTTCTTTCTCTCTCCAACTCCCTGACAGCAGGTTCAGGTTGGAATCAGGAGGAATTTCTCCACGGAAAGGGTGGTCAGGCCTCGGAAGGGGCTGCCCAGGGAGGTTTGGAGTCTGCATCCCTGGAGGTGTCCAAGGAACACCTGGAGGTGGCCCTCAGTGCTCTGGGCTGGGTGACCAGGTGGGGATCAGGCCCAGGTTGGACTCAGTGGTCTTAGAAGGATTTTCCAACCTCAGTCACTCTGGGATTCTGGGATTTCCTCCAGGGAACCCGAACTCTTGATGGGATTTTCAGAGCAGGGAAAGTTCCCTCGCACAAAAGACCAATCTAACCCCAAATTCTCCATTTGGAGGGGTCAGAAGGGACATTGAGCATGATGTGATCCTTCCTCTGCTCGTATCCTCCTGCTTATGGAGATCAGGCATTTCCAGACTTCCTACACGGAGGCTGCTCTGTGCTCACCAGCCGTGAACAAATTGCGAAGCCTTCCCAATGTGCCTGTGAGGGTCTGGGGCTCCGAGCCAAGGGCTGGGATTAAAGAGATGCTGATCTGCACCTTCAGCCCCAGACAGCTTTTGAAATCAGCCTGGCAGGTGCCCAAGGTGTGGGGACTGCAGAGCTGAGCCATCCCAGCCACTGGAATGCCACGGGAAGGGGAGGGAGCTGTGAAAAGCAGCTCCCCTTAACCCAGACGGGCTTGGGAACGATGCCAAGGATAAGGAAAAGCAGTGGAAAAACACCAGGACGCCAGCACATTTGATGAGCTTTAGGTTTTAATATCACACCTTCGCTACTGGAGACAGGAGCAGGGAATGAAGAGATCGGAATTCCCGCGCGCGCGGGGCAAAAATCCCAATTCCACCGCACTAATGCCACTTGGGGTTCTCAGGAGGAGGGAAGGGGCTGGAGGGATGAGGCAGGGCCTGTCCAAGCTCAGGGACAGGGGACAGGAGCAGCTCCGGGCCCTTCACTTCTGCTGCTGCTGCGGCGGCCACTGCACCGGCTGCTTGATCTGCTGCTGCTGCTGCTGGCACGGGACCTGGGCCAGGGGCACCTGCCCCGTCCCGGTGGCCACCGGGCACTGCGGGGTCAGCACCACCACGGGGGTCACGTCCGGCACGGGGGTCACCTCGTGGCACACGACCCCCTCGGAGCCGTGGCAGGAGCGGTCGCTGTCGTGGCAGGAGGAGCCTCCGCCGTGGCAGGAGGAGCTCTCGGAGCTGTGGCAGCCTCTGTTCTCACGGGAGCACATTTTTGGGCTGGTTGGAGAGAAGGCTGAAAACCTGGGGAGGAGAGGAGTTTGGCATTAGAGCAGGGAGGGCACCTTTCCCATCTCTTTCCCTGCTCTGCTGTGGGGTCAGATTCCCTCGCTGTGCTCGTGGGCCCACCAGGGCCCAGCAGGATTTGCCTTTCTGCCCGTCCGGTTTTCCCAGTTTGGGGCTTCATTCCCGCAGTGCTGGATTAGCCTGGACCATCTGAGCACCCTCATGAGTCCCCACAGCAGCTCTGGCCTCCGTTTCTGCTGGGCTCCTTGAGCCATTTCCCTGCTATTCCTTGAGCCATATCCTTTTTCTCCCTTGAGCCATTTCTCTGCTCTCCCTTGAGCCATTCCCCTGTTATTCCTTGAGCCATTTCCCTGTTATTCCTTGAGCCATTTCCCTGCTCTCCCTTGAGCCATTTCCCTGTTATTCCTTGAGCCATTTCCCTGCTATTCCTTGGCTGCATCGTGGGATGACCCCGGAGGAGCAGATGCTGTGTGGGATGCTGGGATATCCCGCACCACCAAGAGGCATCTTGGCAAGAATCCCAAAAACTTGTAGCCTGGAGGAGCCCTGGCACAGCCGGCACTGGTGGCAGAGCCCCGGCAAAATCCACCTTCAAAGGCAGGTGCCCAAAATAAAGACATTCCTGTGCCTTCCTCCTTCCTCGTGTCCTCTGCTTCCTCCAGGCCCAATTTCCTGAGCGTGAGGAAAATCCTCTGTGTACACCCCAAGCCCCTTCCGAGGATTGCTGGGATTTCAGGGAGGCAAAAGGCATCTGGGATGCTGAGCTGGAAGAGGATTCTGCTGCCCCTTCCTCTCACAGTTAAAATCCGCTTTCTCTCTTCTTTCCTAAATTTCTTCAAGGATGTTTTAATACTTTCAACTCCTGGAAGTGTTTTTCAAAGGAGCTTAGTAAAGGAGTCAGGCTTATAAACGCAATTAAAATTCCCAGCTTAACCCCAAGGTTTCTTATGAAAGATCAGCCTGCTGCCTCCCATTCATCCCCAAATCCCATTATTTGCTTTTATTCATTTCCAGTTTGTCCTTCGGATACTGGAAAGCACCGGAGTAATCCAAATATAACTACAGGCGATAAATTTTGCTTCTCAGCACATGCAGTCCTAATTTTTGGGAGCACAAAACGGCCCCAGCCACAGAGCCAAGGATTTGGCTCTCAATAACCCCAGGAAATGCCCCCAGAGCAAAGCTCAGCTCAGTGCAGGGAATTTTCATTGGATATAAAGGATAGCGGTCGAGCAGGGACTTACCTTGGCTGTGAAGGCTCTGGAGGAGGAGTGGAGCTGAGTGAATGAGCTGCTGTCCCCTCCAAGGACTTTTATACAGTTCCCAAGTCTCTTCCTGAAAATGCAATAACCCCCTGGGGAAAAATGACCAAGGTATTTACAAAACAGCCACACCCCTAATTACCCACCACCTTCAAAAGCTCCTTCAGCCCGATTTCTTTGATTGACTTGTCAGGCTCTGGATTGTCTTCCTCGTGTTACACAGCTTTAATTGCACCCTGCCCCTCGCGGGCTGTGAGTGAAAACCGTGTGGGCGGCTCGGCTGTCTCACCCTCACGGCACGATGAGTTGTAGGGTTGCAAAATGGATGGCAAAGGTGGTGAGTTTTGGGGTTCCTGTCCTCCCGAAACCGCTCACCTGGAGTCTGGCAGGAAGGAGACGTCCCAGTGCCCAGCCCTCCCCGACTGGTCTTGGCAGGACCAAGCTCTTGTGGAGAAAACCCGCCATTCTCAGGTCCTCCCCATGAAAAACGGCAAAATTCTTAGAAAGTCCTGGTTGGACATCCTTGGAAAATGTCTTTAAAGTCGTTTTCACCCTGTGAGACACCTGCAGGTACCAGAACTGAGCTGAGGGTCCCCTCTCTGACAGGGTCGTTTCCCAAAGGAACAAAACCAGGATAATGAAATCTGTGGCCACTGTGGGAAGCCCAAGCTGGGAAGTGACCTGGCAAACCCAGGTGGTGGCACAGGCCACTTTTGGAAGTGTTGGCTTCTGCCTGTGAATTCCCCAAAAATGTAATGGGGTTCCCTCAACGTGAGGAAGAACTTCTTGCCATGGAGGGGGGCAGAGCCCTGGAACAGCTGCCTGGGGAGGGCCTGGCATGTCCCCCTCTGGAGTCATTCCAAACCCACCTGGACACGTCCCTCTGTCACCTGCTCCAGGTGACCCTGCTCCCCAGCTGTCCCGGGATTCTGCAGTTGTGAGATTCAGGGGTTCTGAGATTCTCTGGTTCCATGATTCCACGATTCCGTGATTCCCTACCTCTGTCCATCTACTTCCCACCTCATTTTATGGCCATCCCACCATCACTGACACAGTGACCACCGATTTTCGTCGCTGACATTTCTTCTGGCCGACCCCAAGGTGCCCCACACAGAATTTCTCTTCGAAAATTTCCGTTTTTCTCGTGTTTTACTCTTTTTTATTTGCCGGCCTCTGGAGCAGCGGTGGGAAATCGGTGCCTACGGAAGGCGCTTGTGCAAACCTTGCACCCGTGAGTAAGCTGTGAGTAAAATGCTGGGTCAGAGACCACACAGCCGAGCTCCCCACGCATCCCGAGCTCCGCCGGCTCTTCCCTGGGGCGGGATGGGAGCACCTGGGTGCAGAGCACTGGGATGGTGCAATCATGGATGCAACCACGGCTTCGCAACAGCCCCGATTTCTCATTTTCCCTCCCATTCCCGGCCTGACCATGGAATTCCAGCAGGACTCCTGATGTGTTTTCACTCATTTTCCACCTGAACTCCCTCATGGAGCCACGAGGTTTTGTTGGGCAGAGATCACCTGAAGCCGAGGGGTGGCTCCCGTTTGCTATCACTGAAATGATTTCTGGAGTTTCTGTCCAGAGGCGCCAGTTGGAGACTTTCATCCAGAAGCCAGATCCGTGTTTACTGCTCAGCCCGTTTACCAACAGCTGCAGGAGAGGGGCCTTGGTTTAACAAGCACCGACAGGCTCCTCGGGGCTGAGTCCTGTCTTATCAGAGCTGGGGATGAGCCCTGTCTTATCAGAGTTGGGGATGAGTCCTGTCTTACCAGACTTTGGGATGAGTCCTGTGTTATCAGAGTTCCTCAGCCGTCGCCGAGGATGACTCGTCCCTGCCCTGTTGCACAAGGAGAGGGGAGGAAACCTCCCTGTGCCAAGGATAAAACCCAGCCTCGGACTCCTCCCAGCCTCGGGCTGGAGCTGAGCTCTGGAGAGGGCGGATCAGCTCCGGCTCCTCGTGTCCAACCTCTGGATGTAACACCATCCTGTTCTCCCTGGGTCTATTGAATATTGAACCATCCAAACTTGGGGAGTGCCCTTTGACAGGAGCCTCAAAGAACCAGGGAATAAGAAATGGAATTTTCAAATCTTCTGTTTTCTTTGTTTTGGGAGGGACTGAAATTTTGGGGTGGTTTTTGGTCAGGTGGATAAACACAAAGATTTGGAGGCTGCGGACTTGGTTTTCTGGAAGTCTCTGGGAATTTGTTTGAGCTTTCAGAGTTCTTTTTCTCCCTTGATGGAGAAAGGAAACCCACAGAAATATCAATAATGGAGTGGTCGATTTTAGAAATAGAAATAGATGCAAATAAATGATAATGCTGCCTAATTTTAGAACGGAATTTAATAGGGCTGGTGACAAAATCTTGTGCAATTGTCCCCACGTGGTGATCAAACAACATTTTACAGTGTGAGGGATCCTCGCTGTGGCATCAAACACAGAGCTCAGAGGATTTGGGCCTTTGGTGTTTCAGGGCAAAGTTTTCTGGATTTTTATTGAGTTGAAAGGGTCAAAATCTCCCCAGGTGGGTAAAAGCAGAACGGTAAAAACCAAACAATGTGATTTTATATCTCACTTTTAGATGGGCCCAGACCTATGGGTGTTTTTTTCCCTTCCTAACAAGTATTTGGATGAGTCAAACAACCCCAGAGAAGAGACCTGGAAGATTAAATGTTGGGCAAACCCCACGTCCCAACCAGCACTGGAACCGTCCTCTCCCTGTGCCTAATTTAGGGCCTGATCCTATCAAAAAATGCCATAAGCAGGTTATGGGGAGGAAGCCAAGGAGCTCGTTGGAGTTGCCTCATGCACGAGGTTCTACGTGCTCGGGGTTACGCCATCCCCGGCAATCTCTGGGACAGGAGCCTGGAATTGTTGCCAAGTAAACAACCTTTCACTCCCGAGGTCACGCTGTAAACAATAATCAGTCGGAAATCCCCCGGCAGATTTTGCAGGTCTCATTAATAAGGCTTGTAGGGCCCGGGCCCCGTGGGGTGGGAACAGCATCTCCAGCAGGAGCCAGGTTAAGAACAGAATCCCAGAATTCTGGAGTAGCTGGGGTTGGAAGGACCTCTGGAGATCTCCCAGTCTCCACCTGGACCGGGTGGCACAGGGACGCGTCCAGGTGGGTTTGGGATGTCTCCAGAGGGGGACACTCCACTCCTTCCCTGGGCAGCTCCACCACATCCATGGAAAGAAGTTCTTCCTTGTGCTGAGGTGGAACTCGGGGTTTGGTTTATGGTCATCCTCCTCGTCCTGTCACTGGGCACCACTGGGAAGAGTCTGGCACCGTCCTCTTGTCACCTGAACTTCTCTTGCTGTTGAAAATGCTGTATTTTAATTCTATTAATACAAGTGTTACATTTAAGTGTGGGTGTAAAATACGTGTGAAAAAGGTTGGAAGAAACCCTTTGTGTGGTGGAGACTCCTTGAGGACCCATTTGCATTTTGAGGGAAGGAGCCAGAAATGAAAGAAATCATCCCAATATTGAAACTACCCACAGACTGTGAGGTTTTATTTTCCAACCCATGATCTAAAGGAGACAGAGAAAATAATCTTTTCCCATCACAACGGCACAAACCCCCTTTTTCCAGCAGTTCTTGGGGGAGTGTTGTCAGCACAGCCCCATGTGAGGAACGTGGAGCTCTGTGACGTGGTCAGGGAAAAATTCCATTGTGGCACATCCAGGGGCACTTTCGGGATGTGGGAGAGGCTGCTGGGCCAGTCACTTCTTCTGGATGGGGGGCCAGTGGGTGCTCTGCTTGCACTGCTGGGTCTTGATGGTGGGGACAACCACGGGGCATTTCTGCTGCGCCACTTGGGCGCATCCCCCGCCTGCAGGGTTGAGCTCTGGGCCTGGGAATGTCCCAGTTCCATATCCCAGCCCTCCATCGTAGTACCCTGACCCCTCAGTGACCCCCCCAGTGGTTAGGGTATCACTCAGGGGTGCAGCATACCCATGCCCAGCCCCTGCTCCCTCAGCGATTCCCAAATCCCCTCCGTGGTAGACGGATCCTCCACCTTCCCCCGCGCTGCTGATGACAGGACCCAGGTCCTCGCTGCCGTATCCCATTCCCGCTCCGGAGCCGTAGACCGGGACCGTCTCCGCCGTGACGTCCCAGCCAGATGTGACCCTGCAATCCCCACTGGTGACAGCAATGGACCCGTCAGTGTCACACGAGTACCCCCCTGAGATGCTGTAGGGGGCTGGCTCTGGCTGGGGCGGGCAGGACGAAGGTCTCCGGCTGTAGGTGACGGAGCCTTCCCTGCCCCAGGAGAAGGAGGCGCGGCCGTGGCGGTTGGAGAAGGCCCCGGTGCAGAACCTGCGGTGGCTCAGGGATATCTCCCGGCTGTAGCCCTGGTTCCGCCGGGAACATTTCCGCCGGAGATACTGGTAAAGCTGGAAGAGGAAAGGGAAACACCCAAACTGGCACCGTTTTGCTTCATGTTTGCACCGGGGCAGGTGGGGAGGTGCCAGGTGGTGTGGCCAGGAAAGCTTGGCCAGGGCCTGGGGCAATTCCAGGCTTTGGAACCGAGTGCTGCTGAGCTGTTAGAGAATCATGGAATCATGGAGTGGTTTGGGTTGGAAAAGGCCTAAAGCTCATCCAATGCCACCCCCTTCTACTTGACCAGGTTGCTCCAAGCCCCTGTTCTTCAAATCCAGAGGTATCTGGACTCTTCCTGGGAAAGCTTTCCTCTTTCTACCTCTGTTTCCAAAGAATCCAAAAGATCAAATATATTCTGAATCCAAAATCTGAAACATAAAATCTGAAATATATTCCTTTCCCATCTGATAGCTGCCATGGTTTTCCCCACTCATTTCCATGAGCCAAGGTCTCAAATGAGCTGCATCCCATGACTAGGAAATAATAAAATCCCAGGGAAAAAAGCAGACTTACCCTCTTCAGCCATCGGAAACACATTTAGAAGGTAAAAGTCGACTGAATGAGGAGCTTTAACAGCCTCAGGAACATTTATATGGCGTTTAACATGTATAGGAAGTGAGCCACCCTCGGGAATGAGAAGGATTTATTTACCGAACTGGCATCTCATTGTTTGCTTTGACTCCCGATCCTTATCTCCCTTCACACCGGCTCATTTCGCTGCTGTAATTGTTACTTCTGCCTAATGAGCCTATTCCTGTGCCCCTGCCCTGGGCTGCGCAGGAATCCTCCGGCCCCCAGCCCCGGGAGAGGTGGGTGGGGATGTGGGTGTAGGAGAATGCGGGGCGAGATTAGGGAGTGTGGGGCACAGGGAAAGAAATCCTCACAATGCCCTGGTGACAAGTTGTTCCCTCCCGCAAATCCTTGGTGGCTCCAGGGGGGAGTTTTTTCCCGAGGAAAACATTTGCATGTGATCCAGAAGGTCGTCAAAAGCGGTTGATGCCCGGATTGGGAATTTCGCAAGGGTGCTGTAAAAGAGCTTAAGGACCGAACTTCGGAGGTGTGAATGTCCTGATGCTTAAACCCAGCCTGGCTGGATTACGCTTTAATGAAGGATTAATGCCTCCAAATCCCTCCCTTCCTTCTTTTTCATATCCTTCCTCTGGTTTGGAAAGAGCACCAGGCTCCAGGGATTGGGGATCCGAGGTGCTCCAGCCCGGCCCCGCAGAGCAGCTCCTGGAGGCTGGACCGGGTCTGGTCAGCTCCGGGAAATTTTGCTGAGAGGACAGAGAGTCTCAGCTTTGTCCAAAACCCCATCCCCTGGGTAGAAATCCATGTATGGGGGTGGTGGTGCTGCCAGGGCAGGGTGCAAAGCCTGGGAAGGGAGGCATTTGAGGCCTGGAGGACGATTTGGAGCTGCCTGAGGGATTTGCTGCTGGTTTTACTCCCTCCTGCCTGGCCCAGGGTTGATTTGGCTGGTTCACAGGTGAGGCTTCCCTCTGGGTACAGATCATGGAATCCCAGCATCACCGAGGTTGGAAAAACCCTCCCAGACCATGTAGTCCAGCCTGTCCCCCCTTTTTCAGCCAGCCAAGAGCACTGAGTGCCACGACCAGGAATTCCTTGGACACCTCCAAGGATGGAGACCCCAAACCTCCCTGGGCAGCCCCTCCCAAGACCTGATCACCCTTTCCAGGAGGAAATTCCTCCTGATGTCCAAGCTGACCCTCCCCTGGCACACCTTGAGGCCGTTCCCTCAGGTTTGCTGCAGGAAGGGGGAGGATGGCAAGGCCGTGGATGTTTTCGTGGTTTTATTGCCCACCTGGGGCATCACCAGCTGCTGTTGGATTATCCCCAACCCCTGCTCCTCCCAACAGCCTGCTGGGCCTGGTCAAGTCTCCCATCAGCTCCACAGATGTGGTCACTAGGTGCTGGCACCTTGGAGGACACAGGGGGGCCTGCACCATGCCCAGGCACCAAAGGGCATTGGTGCTGTGGTTACTTGGAATTTTGGGATCTTCTGTTCCTCCCTCATGGAGCCCAGGTGGAAAGTGAAGGTGCAAAGTCTCTGGGACAATAAACCGGGTGGCTTTGGAGCGAAACATCTCATCAGAGACATTTCTCCATCCCAAGACCATGAGGTGCAGGTTGATAATGCAAGAAATAAGTGAACTCCCAAAGAAAGGGCAGCTTTGAGCAATTGTAACATTTATTGGATAGAAAAAGTGCCTTTGGAAAAGCAGCAGAACGTTATCAAAGGCACCCCAGCACCAAGGCACAGCAGGGGATGCTGGAGTTCTCACACGAGGATGCAGCGTCCAGGGGAGAGGAGAGGACACGCTGGGAAGGGCCGGGCAGCCAGAGCCAGGGCTGGAGGCAAAGAGGTGCCGTGGCAGAGACTCAGAGCCGGAGCTGCCCGGGGCTGTTACTTCTGGCTGCAGGGCCAGTGGGAGCTCTGCTTGCTCTGGTGGGGCACAACGCTGGGGATGACAATGGGACATTTCTGCTGGGAGGAGCCTCCGCCGCCACCTCCAGAGCTGATGATGATGGTCTGGCCTGAGGAGCCGCTGCCGTATCCTCCTCCCATCCCGTAGCCTGAGGATCCTCCACCACAGTATCCAGAGGATCCTCCACTACCTCCCCCTACAATGATGCTCTTTGATCCTGAAGAGCCACCACCGTATCCCCCGCCCATCCCGTAGCTGGATCCTCCACTGCAGCATCCAGAGGAACCTCCACTACTTCCATCTCCCATTATGATCTTGGTTCCTGAAGACACACCACCATATTCTCCACCCATGCCATAACCTGAAGATCCTCCACCACAGGAACCACCACTACCTCCCCCTACAATGATGCTCTTTGATCCTGAAGAGCCACCACCGTATCCCCCGCCCATCCCGTAGCTGGATCCTCCACTGCAGCATCCAGAGGAACCTCCACTACTTCCCCCTCCAATGATGACCTTTGTCCCTGAAGATCCACCACCGTATCCTCCTCCCATGCCATAACCCGAGGACCCTCCACTGCACCATCCAGAGGATCCTCCACTACCTCCACCTCCAATGATGCTCTTTGATCCTGAAGAGCCACCACCGTATCCTCCACCCATCCCGTAGCTGGAGCCCCCACTGCAGCATCCAGAGTAACCTCCACTGCCTCCANTTGCTGGAGCCCCCCTCGCCCCCGCAGCAGGAGGAGCCCTGGGACTGGTAACTGGAGGAGCCGCTCCCGTGGCAACCGGAGCCCTCACTGTGGCACCCGCTGGACTGGGAGGACATCCCATGGCAGCCTCCGGANCTTTGATCCTGAAGAGCCACCACCATATCCCCCTCCCATCCCGTAGCTGGAGGAGCCCCCACTGCAGCAGGATCCACCTCCTCCACCACCGGAGCTGATGATGACTTTGCTGGAGCCCCCCTCGCCCCCGCAGCAGGAGGAGCCCTGGGACTGGTAACTGGAGGAGCCGCTCCCGTGGCAACCGGAGCCCTCACTGTGGCACCCGCTGGACTGGGAGGACATCCCATGGCAGCCTCCGGAGCTTTGTCTGGAGCACATCTTGGAGCAGCGACCCTGCAAGGAACAGAGCTGTCAGAGAGGAGAACCTTGGAGACACAGCTGAGCCTTCCCAGCAGACAAAGAAGGAAGAATTCCCAGGAATTACCCCGTTTGCCCCATCTTCTGCAGCCCTACAAGGATGGCAGCTTTAACCTCCCTCACCCCTGCGAGAGCTGCCATGACATCCCAGGGAGCTCTCTGCAGGTCACGACAGTTCCAGGAAACCTCTGCGTGCGGGAAGGTTGGGAATACTTCCCGAGGTTTGCACACATGCTCTGACACGCCTAAAAAATTGTGTGGATCCTTCTGGATGTCTCACACTGACTCAGCAGCTGAAAGTTCAGCTTTCAGAGTTCCAGCTGCAACTCCCTTCTCCAAGGACGGGAGTTCCGTTGGCAGCTCCAGTTGGTTTTTGGTGGAGCCACCGTGGTTCAAAGAACGCCCGAAGACCAACTGGTGCAGAGATCTCCCCGCGTAGAGGTTCCGGAAGCTTCCGTATCCACGGGCTTACCTTCAGTGCTGGTGGGAACGTTGCGATGCTCGGTGTTGGTTGAATGAGGAGCCCTGGGATAGCTGAGCTTTTATACCGGGTGCATCGCGCTCCCAAGGGAAGTGAGACACCCTAAGGAATGCTGAGAGATTTATTTACGGAGCTTGGCTTCAGCTGCCTCCTTCCTTGACTCACTTGCAGCAGAGGTGATGCGAAGGAGGCGCATCAGCCCCGTTCTGCCTCGCAGTCGCTAATTCCAGTTAATGATTCCCTTCCGGGAGCCTCGCTCTGAATTTTCGGGGCAAACGACACCTCAGGGTCTGTTTTGGGGGGTCCCCAATGCGTTTCTGCTGGGCTGGAGCTTCTCGGGTGCTCGGGAGAGCGTGGGGACTGAGCAGATGCCGAGGGATGGGGACTGGAGGGAGTTGGAGCCAGAGAGTGATGGAAGGACAAGGACAAAGGATGTGCTGGAGCGGAATCCCAGAGAATTTTGGGGAATTTCCTCAAGGACTGGCAAGACGGGCAGCAGGAGCACGTCCATCCTGCTGGGAAAGGCCAGGGGTACTACCCTGATGGCGTTCCCTGCTTTGGAGCTGCCCAGATCTGCGTCAGAGGATGGTGTGAGGGTGACAGCGACAAGGAGAACATTTCCCCTCAACCTTTTGGGAGCCCAAGGTCCTAGCTGCTGTGGGATTGAGCCCAGAGGTCCTAGCTGCTCCAGCTTCCGGGGGTCTCAATCTCCAGGCTGGAGTGGGGAAAGCCATGAAACCCTGCTATTTTCAAGGTTGCACTTGAAGGCCATCAAGACCTTACCCTTGAACTCTAGGACGTTAAACACCCCCTCGACCTCAACGGGACCCATTTCTGAGGGTCTCCACTGGCCACCCTGCCCACATCTGAGCTGGGGAGTCACCTGGATATTTTTGCTGCTGGAGGATGACAGTTTGTCAGCACAGCTGTCCCAGCACAGGCTCTGTGTCACGCGTGTTTGGAGCCTGACAGCAGCATCCGCCCTCCCGGGACACTGAGTAGAGGAAGGACTAATAGGGGGATGTGTGACAGCAGCAGCAGGTCCCAGCTCTGTCAGCACGAACGTGACTTTGAACACTCACACGCGACACCCTTGGGATGGGGACAGGGCCACCAGCACCGGGGACACGCGTGCAGGGGCTTCCTTTGTTCGGCTTTGGAGTCCCTCCTGTGGCCTTATCTCTGTTCTCATCTCCAGATCTGAGGTGTCACCGCCGCTCTGGCTCCCAGCTCGGCCGTGTGGGTGTTGTACTCCTGAGGATCTCGACACCTTGATCCCTTCCGTGCCTTCGACCTGTAGGGACTTGCCCAGAGGGACACCCAGGATTAGCAGCTCCTCGGCACAGAGGGACACCCAGGATGAGCACCTCATCCGGACCCAGGGATGAGGAAAGGCCGTGGAGGTTTTGGAGGGGTGGTGAGAGGAGCTCCTGCAAACCACGGGGTGTGGAGAGCCCAAGGGACCCCCTGGAAGCGCTGGGCCTGTAGCACATGGATTCGTTTGCCAGTGGTGTAGGAAAAGTGTGGCTGGAAGCACAGCTGCCGGAAGGGTCGGCACTACCACAACCTCTCCCAGGTTAGGTAGAAACCTGGGATACCTGTGTTGGGTAAAGGGAAATGGGGATGTAAAAGGCTTCAGGGCCACGTTCCCAGTTCTGTGATGCTCTGCTGGGCCCTTTTCCCTGGAACCCTTTGGATGGGCTGGCAGGTCATGGCACCTCTTCATCTCCTCACTGCAAACACCTGGGAGGGTGGTTGGTACGAGAGAGGACAAATCCCTGGCCAGATCCTACAGCACCCTTTTCCCACCAGATTCCCTCATGCACAGTGATGCTGACAGTGTGGGGCGTGAACCTGGAGAAGAACCCTCCAGTTTTCTCAAAAAGGCAGGAGCCTGTCAGTCCTGATCCCTCAAGAGTTTCACGGCCGATGATCCCTCTAATTCCTAATTTTGTTTCCTCCCTACCAGCTGTGTTTGTGAGACGGACAAAAACCCTCTGGGCTTAAAGTTTACTGAACTCAAGGCTAATCCCTCCTGTCCCAAAGAGGACTTTGGGAGTCCTTTTTGAGAGGATTTTCCCACTTTGAGAGGAAATCCAACTGTCTCCGGGCTGCATCCAAAGGAGAGTGGGCAGGATGGTGAGGGAGGGGATTTTCCCCCTCTACTCTGCTCTGGTGAGATCCCACCTGGAATGCTGTGTCCAGTTCTGGCGTCCCCAGCGTAAGAAGGACATGGAATTGTAGGAGCAAGTTCAGGGGAGGCCATGAAGTTGATAAAGGGTATTGGAGCCCCTCCCCTGTGGAGACAGGCTGGGAGAGCTGGGAATGTTCAGCCCGGAGGAGAGAAGGTTGTGTGGAGACCTCACAGCACCTTCCAGGATCTGAAGGGGCTCCAGGGCATCTGGAGAGGGACTTTTCCTCAGGAACTGCAGTGAAAGGACACGGGGGAATGGGTTCAGGCTGAAAGAGGGGAAATTCAGGTTGGATATAGGAAAGATCCGTTAATGAGCACCTGCTGCAGCACTGGAGGCTGGAGAACATTTCCCAGGGAATATTTCGGATGTTTTATTCATTTTTTGGGAAGGACAAAGGAGAAAAGCAACCTCACAAACCAGTTCTGTCCATGCACAGAAATCTTTATTTCCCGTCACATTTATGGCACAGAGGAGCCGCCTGGGAATTCACAGCACAGGGATGCAGCACCAAGGGAGCGCAAGGGAAGGGGATGTGCCGGGAGCAAACTTGGAATGCAGAGACTCGGCTGTTCCCCATGGGAACCGGAGCTGCCCGGGGCTGTTACTTCTGGCTGCAGGGCCAGTGGGAGCTCTGCTTGCTCTGGTGGGGCACAACGCTGGGGATGACAATGGGACATTTCTGCTGGGAGGAGCCTCCACCACCACCTCCAGAGCTGATGATGATGGTCTGGCCTGAGGAGCCGCCGCCGGATCCTCCACCGCAGCATCCAGAGGATCCGCCACCGCCTCCCCCTCCCATGATGATCTTCCCTCCTGAAGAGCCACCACCAGATCCCCCTCCGCAGCATCCGGAGGAGCCTCCTCCTCCTCCTCCACCGCCAGAGCTGATGATGATCTTCTGGGCTGATCCCCCACTGCCACCACCGGATCCTCCACCACAGCACCCAGAAGAACCTCCACCACCTCCACCTCCCATTATGATCTTTGAAGAGCCACCACCAGATCCTCCACCGCAGCATCCGGAGGAACCTCCACCACCTCCACCTCCCATTATGCTCTTTGAAGAGCCACCGCTGGATCCTCCACCGCAGCATCCAGAGGATCCACCACCGCCTCCGCCTCCAATGATGATCTTGGTTCCTGAAGATCCACCACCAGATCCTCCTCCCATGCCACCACCGGATCCTCCACCACAGCACCCAGAGGATCCTCCACCTCCCATTATGCTCTTTGATCCTGAAGAACCGCCACCGGATCCTCCACCGCAGCACCCAGAGGAACCTCCACCACCTCCACCTCCCATTATGCTCTTTGAAGAGCCACCGCTGGATCCTCCACCGCAGCATCCAGAGGATCCACCACCGCCTCCGCCTCCAATGATGATCTTGGTTCCTGAAGATCCACCACCAGATCCTCCTCCCATGCCACCACCGGATCCTCCACCACAGCACCCAGAGGATCCTCCACCTCCCATTATGCTCTTTGATCCTGAAGAACCGCCACCGGATCCTCCACCGCAGCACCCAGAGGAACCTCCACCACCTCCACCTCCCATTATGCTCTTTGAAGAGCCACCGCTGGATCCTCCACCGCAGCATCCAGAGGATCCACCACCGCCTCCGCCTCCAATGATGATCTTGGTTCCTGAAGATCCACCACCAGATCCTCCTCCCATGCCACCACCGGATCCTCCACCACAGCACCCAGAGGAACCTCCACCTCCCATTATGCTCTTTGATCCTGAAGAACCGCCACCGCCTCAGGCACCGCAGCACCCAGAGGAACCTCCACCACCTCCACCTCCCATTATGCTCTTTGAAGAGCCACCGCCGGATCCTCCACCACAGCACCCGGAGGATCCACCACCGCCTCCACCTCCAATGATGATCTTGGTTCCTGAAGATCCACCACCGGATCCTCCTCCCATGCCACCTCCACCGCAGCATCCAGAGGATCCTCCACTACCTCCACCTCCCATCATGCTCTTTGAAGATCCACCACCGGATCCGCCACCACAGCACCCGGAGGAACCTCCACCGCCTCCCCCTCCGATGATGATCTTCCCTCCTGAAGAGCCACCACCGGATCCTCCACCGCAGCATCCAGAGGAGCCTCCTCCTCCACTGCCAGAGCTGATAATGATCTTCTGGGCTGATCCGCCAGAGGATCCTCCACCGCAGCAGGATCCGCCTCCTCCCCCGCCGGAGGAGCCCTGGGACTGGTAACTGGAGGAGCCGCTCCCGTGGCAACCGGAGCCCTCACTGTGGCACCCGCTGGACTGGGAGGACATCCCATGGCAGCCTCCGGAGCTTTGTCTGGAGCACATCTTGGACCAGGGACCCTGCAAGGAACAGATTTTTACTCCAGGGCAGCCACCACCCTCACGAGAATTTCCCAGGGCCCGTGACCCCTGTCCAGCCCAACACCACTTTGTAGTGTCCAGGATCATCTTTTAAAGACTTCTATCCCATCTCCTTATCCCAAAGCCGTTCCATCTCCATCCCAATACTGACGAAAGACAACCTTCAGTAGCACGGGCTGATCCTGCTTCTGTTTGGTCTGGTGGGACCAAGGCATCCACAGGAGATTTAAATTCATCCCAGCAACTTTCCTGCCCTTCCACCACCACCCCCCAGATGTTTTTTACCAAAACTTCTGCGTTTTGGAAGCAGGAAAGGAAGAGAAGAATCTCTCCCTTGGGCAGACCTGGACTCACCCTTCTCGGCTCTGACCACGGATACCGCAGGGCGAAGCTGAGCGAATGAAGCACCCTGAGATCCACCAACTTTTATACCGTTTTTCCCGAGTGGGAAGTGAGGCATCCAAAGGAATGGTGTAGGTTTGTTTACTAAACAACCTCTCCTCCTTCATCCCACTTGTCCTGACTCACTGGATGCGGACGATGCCTCTCCCGTGCATCACTTCCTTGGCTGCCCTGCATCCACTGCAGGTCCCACACGTGAGCTCGGCTCCCGCGGTTGAGTTCCAAGGTAGGATTCTGGGGTTCCAGTAGGATTCTGGAGGTTGCCGCCCTTCACTCCAGCCGGGAGATGCCGCTGGTGGCCGACACCAGAAGGGGCTGTGGAGCCTCATTGTATTGAGTGTTACAGACTGGAGGCACAGGGGGGGATTGGTGGGGTGTCTGTGCAGGGCCAGGATTTGGACTTTGAGGATCCTCGGGGGTCCCTTCCACTTCAGGATATTCTGTGATTCCACGATCCTGTGCCTGTGGAGATTCCCAGGGGAACAGGGGCAAGACTGGTGGTTCTGGGGCACCAAAGGAATCCCCCATGGCTGCGGGAGATTTCCCACCACGCCAGTGAAGGGTTGATCGCGATTTTTGTTAATTTCCACCACTCTGGAGAGGGCAGAGGTCAGGCAGGCCCCACCAGTTCAGATGATGGAGATGAGGGGTACCAGATCCAACATCTCCCCTGTGCAGCAGCATCTCCATGGATATGGACCAAAAGGATGAATTCCTGCCCATTTTGGGGATGACTCTGGCATTTCTGAAGAAGCAACAAGATTTGAGGCTGTGCTGTGCTCCTGCAGTCACCCTGAGAATCTCTGGAATTTGGATCCTGGTTTTCTTGGCCCTGGGCCATTTTCGGGAATGGGAATTTCTGACAGCACTGTTCCTACCTCCCTGAAGTGGGACCCCAAACTCTGGCTTTGCTCCGTGCCAGCATTGTCTCTGTGCAGTTCCCAGGTATTTTAGCACCCTCTCACTTCCCATAATAAAATCCCAGGAAACTCATCCATTCCAGTGACAACGCTGGCTGGAGGGGCCCATCTGGAGATATTTTAGGTTGTTTGCGTCGCTGAGGTCCCCAAGGGGGAGAGGGCAGAGCGTGGAGGGACAGGAGAAGCCATTATAGCCGTGGGTCACTCCTGTCTCTCCTGGGACAGCTCCAGGTGTCCGTCACCTGCCTCCTGTAGAACAGTTCCAAGGTTTAATTCCCTTTCCCTGCTAATTGCCAGAGTAGACCACATCAAAGAGATCACTTCCCACAGGGAAACTCCCTCTGAAGACTCACACCCGGAGCTGTGTTTTAGCCCTGTGGGAATGAGGAAATCCCCAGGTGTTCCAGGCTGAGCATCCCAGCCCTTGGAAGGGCCTCGCTGAAGTCCTGGCCCTGCCTCTGGTTCCACCGGGGGTTCGGAGCTGGAAGAGTGTTGGAGAACTCCTTAATTTCTCTTACACAGCTGCTTGTGAGAGCACCAGGAGCTCCTGCACCGCTTCATGAAGGGCCTGAGCTTCTCTCACCCCTGCAATTACACCTTGAAATCCTTTGTAGCAGAATTTTGGCATCTTCTCTCTCTGAACCTACTCAGAACTTTCTTGGGCACCACCAGAATTTTGGTCAGGTAGAGAGGTCCCAATGATCAACTTTGTGGTACCTTCTCTGACAGGCAAAAGTCAGGATCATCATCATGAAGAGACATTAAAAAATGACCTGAGGATATTTAGTGAATCCGAAATCTCTTCTACCGGTGGGGTTTCAGCGCAGTTTTGCTCCGGAGCTTTATTGCAACAGCATCAGCTCGGAATAAAAGCAGGGATGGAAATAAAGCAACCGGGGCCGGAAAACCCAACCACTCACACACAGAACTCTCTAGAACTGCAAGTTTTATTGTCTGGTGCAAGCACTAGAAAATTGAGGCAGGAACAGGCACACGGAACAACCCTGGCTGGAATTATGGACACACAACACCAGAGGTTCCGGTCAGAACATTCCCCGGGGGGAAAGGAGAAGAGAGCAACACAAACAATCTTGAATTTAATAGAGAAGGAAATGTGAGGCATCTTCATAACTTTGGCTTCCTTGGTGTCAGAGTCCTTCTGGCAGCCACTACTTGTGCTTGGTCTGCGGTGGCCAGCAGATGGGCTGGGTCTGCTGCTGCATGGACATTCCTCCAGAGCTGGAGGAACCACCTCCACCTCCTCCTCCGCCTCCACCCCCGATGATAACGACGGGACCTTGGCCCTGGTGGCCTGAGCCTCCTCCACCTCCTCCTCCTCCTCCTCCACTGCCTCCCCCAATGCACACAGGGCCTTGGCCTTGGTGCCCCGAGCCACCTCCTCCTCCACCACCACCACCACCGCTAATAATGATGGGCCCTTGGCCTTGGTGCCCCGAGCCACCTCCTCCTCCTCCACCGCCCCCTCCAATACAGATGGGACCTTGACCCTGGTGCCCTGAACCTCCACCTCCTCCTCCACCACCACCACCACCACCACCACCACTTATAATGATGGGACCTTGACCCTGGTGCCCTGAACCTCCTCCTCCTCCTCCACCACCACCACCACTTATAATGATGGGACCTTCGCCCTGGTGCCCTGAGCTACATCCTCCTCCTCCTCCTCCTCCCATGGGGCAGAGGGCTGGGACAACCTACACCCAGGGACTGTGCCAAGCAATCGAGCTGGCAGCTCCCACTGCATTCCTGGGAAAGAGGAGGAGAAGAGATACTGAGAATGCTGGGGGGTCACTCCGTCCCCCCCAGAGCAGGGTGGGCTCAAGGTAATGAGGAGGAGCTCTTAGACCATGGCAAGGCAGAACCTGGAGCCCCGCGGCATGAAGGGATCACAGCCCAGTATACACCAGTGCATGATGAGCATGGACACAGCAACATCTGGAGAGGCTCAGTGTGAGGGAGTAGAGAAAAAGGAAAAATTCAGCTTATTCCAAAGGTGTTCTACACACAGTTGCTGGGGGCCAGGTCTTGGGGGGTGGCCGCTGCCTTGGTACAAATCAGCAGAAGGATGTAAGGTTGGGCACTCAGCAGTGATCCCAAAGGGCTGGAAGAGTACCTGTGAGCAGGCACAGAGCCCACCTCTAACCCCAAAACCTCCCATCCCCACTTGGCAGGGCTCAGGGTCTCTGGCTGTTGGGAGCCACCCCCCTCATCCTCTCAGCTTCTTGCCCTTCTCCTCCATGTGTCTGACCCTATCCAGCCAAAA
>VZTE01005059.1:0-38086 GCA_013397775.1 Eulacestoma nigropectus | reverse complement strand
ACCTTGGCTTTGGTGGCCTGAGCCACCTCCACCTCCTCCTCCCCCTCCAATGCAGATGGGTACATGGCTCTGGTGGTCAGAACTTCCTCCTCCGCCACATCCACCCCCTCCAATAATGATGGGACCTTGGCTTTGTTGCCCTGAGCCCCCTCCACCACCTCCTCCTCCTCCTCCTCCTCCTCCAATAATGCAGATGGATCCTTGGCTCTGCTGGCTGCCGCTGCCACCTCCTCCTCCTCCATAGGAGGATGATGGCATGTGAGTCTGATAAATGATCCCGCCACCGCCACTGCTGCCACCACCGCCGCCGCCACTGCCGCCGCCGCCACCGCCGCCGCCACCGCAGCCGCCTCCTCCTCCATGGCAGGACGATCCCTGGCTCTGGTATCCCATAGATCCTCCTCCACCTCCTCCGTGGCAGCAGCAGCCACCGCCGCCGCCGCCGCCACCACCACCGTGGCACCCTTCGGACTGCTCAGACATCCCTTGGCCGTCTCCCTTCTGCTGGTGGGAACCCATGGTCTGTGTGATGGGAGTCCTGCAAGAGAGAGAGAAACCAGGCCTGAGCACTTCCAGAGGGAGGAAAAGTTGTGTTACTGGGCCGCCCCATCCTCTTCCAACATGGAATTGTCTTCTCTTCCCATTTTCCTTCTTCTTCCACCCCTGACTGATGCAAAAATTGTCAACCTAAGGAATTAATGAATTAAGCTGGAAACCTGGGAAGTTTTCAGCTTATTCCATCTGCAGAATCTCCTTATCCAGATATAACTGTTCTTTTTTTTATCTAGGACACCAATCACGCCTTAATAATTCCCTCTTGCAGCAGGTGTGTCACTGCAAGAGGCACACGAGGCCGTGGTACCCCAGAATTACCCTCATCCAAATGTGGTTTGGGAATTTTGAAAGGGCTGCAATGCTCAGGGATAGGGATTAATATTCCCTGGCTGCGGGAAAGAACCCGGCTCGTCATTTGCATAACAAAAACTTCATTGTACTTTGAAATTTTCAATTCCTCTTTCAAAGGCGCTCAGTGTTTCGTTTCTCCTTCAGAAGGAGGAGGAACAGCCTGTGGAAAAGTTGTCAGCGATGCAAAAGAAGGGGAAAAAAAAAAAAGCCCAAAACTTCAGCAGCTCCAGGGCAGCACTTGCAGAGTCTGATGTGTATCTGTTCTCGAGGGATGCTCTGAAGTTCGAGCACTTAATCCCCACCCCAGCCACGTCCTTGGTCCTTGTCTGCTGGCGGCAGGAATTGATGTTCCTGTGAAAGGGAAGGGACAGCTCTGAAAGGAAAAGATCAGCAGGGCCAGGTGTCCAAACGCCTGAGGAGAAAACAAGAAGCAAAGTGCTCAAAAGAAACCCCTTTCCCATTGAGATAAAAGACTGGAAAATGAGGATAGAGCCCCACTTTGTATTTCTGTTCCTTTGTTTCCAACTCTTTGCTGAGTACCTGCAAACCCTCTTTTTCCTGCCCTGTCCCTCAAGGTTTATTTTCCAAGAATATTCAGGAGCTCTGTGTGCGTGTGGTGGCACCACGTGATGCTGGGCCCAGAGAAATCCGAGGGGCTCCAAACCCCAAATTTTCCATGTCCCAGCGCTCTCCTTTTCCTGTGTGGTTACATAATCCCTGAATTGGTAGGAAAACAAAAAATATCTGCAAATAAAGAGGAATTTTCAGACTGTGAGACCCAAAAGCCGCATTTAATCCCACATTTCCATCTTAGCATTCCAAGCCTAATCAGCCAAGTTAATTTTCATCAATAGCGTGAAATCTCTTACCGTGTCCCACGGCACGAACCAGTGGAAAGGAGTCAACGGGAGTGAGGGAACGTGGTATGGGAGAACTTTTATATAGGATCTGGTCCTCCTCTTGGAAAGAAACAATGATTGATTTATTTACAGCCAAACCCAGCCCCAGCTGCCCACTTACTTCGCATAATCTCGGGCTCGTCATTGCCGAGATCGGTATCGCCCTTCCTTCCACCACCTCTTTTGTTGTTGGCGGCGTTAAAATTATTGGATGGCTCCACCTACTCCAGGTAAAGTGAGGAAACAGGGAAAACCAGACACATTTTCAGCATAAACAAGTGATTTAATTTCATGTCCCTCTCTAGAAGAGCCCAGCATTCCGGAGAGGAGACGCGAGGGGTTTTTGTCTTTATGGACACAGGGAATTTATTTCTCATTCCAGAAAATATTTCTGAACTGCCAGATGTGGCCCTGGCGTGTCATTAAGGTGTGATGCAACCCAGGCTGTGGATTATATGTTCCTAATGACACCCACGTTATTGCCAGGGGCTGGAGGGACACGTTGGGCTCCGATGAGTCCTGGAGCTCCCCAAAACACAACAAATGCCTCCAGAGGCAGAGGTTGGAGTGATGCAAATCTGGGAGGCTCCAGGTGATTTACGGCCTTTGGAAGGTTTGACCCACAGAGAAGTGGAGGGAAGAAACCCAAAGAAGGAGTGAAATGGTCTTTGGGTAGATTTGGAGAAAGGTTGAGGGAGTTGGGATTGTTCAGCCTGGGTGAGAAGCTTTGGGGTGACCTCATTGTGGCCTTCCAGGACCTGAAGGGGCTACAAGGAACATGGGGAGAGACTTTTTACAAGGGTCTGGAGTGACAGGACGAGGGGAATGGCTTAAAACTGAAAAGAGGGGAAATTTTGGTTGGATGTGGGGAAGAAATTGTTCCCTGTGAGGACGGCGAGGCCCTCATCCCTTAACTGCAGGGGAATCGGCTCTGGATAGGGTTTGCTCCCACTTTTCCTGTCTTTCTTCTGCCAACCTGGAATTGTTCCAACCAGCAGCAGGAAGTTCCTCCAGCAAAACTCTCCGGCTCCAGGCAAGCTCCAAAGTGCCAGAGTTGGGAGGATCTTTCGCTCAGATGGAGCTGATTGAGGCAACGGGAACTTGATTTATTGTTTCAGAGCCGTTCTTGGCAACAGAGCCGGAGGCTGCGCCACCCAAGTGCCACCTTCCTGCCCGATTCCTGCCCTGGAGCGTGAGGCTGCTCAGCCTCATCTCATCTTTATCTCATCCTTCCCAAACCCCACCACAGAACCTGGGTGGAGGTGACACCAGCACCGGTGGCACAGGACAAGGGGCCCCCTCCCCAGTGCACAGGGCTGTGCTGAAGGCTCTCATCTGAACGGGATTTCATGGGATACCTGCAGGGTTTTGTTATAAGAAGCGCCAAAATTCTGTTAACATTTTTTATTAGGAAAACTTTCGGAAGTCTCTTACCCACGTCACTCCCGAGTGATGCTGCACCAGGTGCTCACACACACCTGGCTCTTGGAGGATGAGCAGCCGAGTGGGTAGAGCCAAATACCCACAAAAAAGTTCAGTGAAATAAATAAATAGAGCAAAAAAGTTAAACAAAATAAAAATCACCTCCCCTTCTCCCGAAGTTTGGTGCTGTATTTCCCACAATACCGAGGTGATGTTTAAATTCAGCGTCACCCAGCTGAGACCACCCAGCTCCCAGAGGGAATGTCCAAGCCCCTCCACGGGGTGTCTGAACTGGGAGGAAAGTAGGGCAGGGAAGGGAGACGTGAAGGGATTCCGTGTTTGTCTGAAAAGCAAATGAAGGGCTGGGGTTGCAGCACATGCTTTGCATATCTAGAACAGCTTGTTTATCTCTGCTCTTGGGATCAAGGGCGCTCAGGATGCAGCTGTCAGAGCTTCAGCACGTTCTGGCACAGAAAAGATGAATCCTGGGATTTCAGGTCCACGTGGGGAATGACAAGGCTTGGTTTGGTGGCTCTCAGTGAGCACGGGACTGATGAGGGGCACCTGGATCCCGTGGCCAGATGTGGGCACAGATCTCACTGCAAGGACACGCTGAGGGGCTGGAGGAGGGAACGGAGCTGGGAAGGGGCTGCAGAGTCAGTCCTGGGATCATATTCCTGAAATTCCCCAGCCAAGTGAGAGGCTCACATTAACTGGGCTGAGCTTTAATGCCAGTCTCAGTCCTCAGTGCCCTTTTCTCCACACCAGGCACAGCTCCTGCTCAATCCCCGGTGTCACACGGGAGCAGAAACTGGAAATGAAGGATTGTTTTTGATCTGGAAGTGTTTGTGCCTCCACCCCTTGGGTTCTGCTTCTACTTTGGGGATCAAAGTTTCAATCCTTTGCTCTCCTTAGTGCCAGCTCTCCCTCCTCAGGTCTGTCCATGAGAAATTGTCCTTTTATTTTGATATTAAACCCTCTGGGATCATGGCCAGGGCTCTTTCTGGGGGTTATTTCTAATAATTATTGGGAGAATTTCCCCTGATTTCTGGGTGTATTTCTCTTGATTTCTGGGTGCATTTCTCCTGAATCCTGGGAGCATTTCTCCTGATTTCAACACCTGCTGTGATTTGTGTCTCCCTGCCAAGGAATTTCGACACAGCCGATGAGGTTTGTGTACCCCAACCAGGGCAACTTTCCCCAACAATTAATTGTCAGTGGTTTTGGCAGCAGAACAGTCGATTGTCCAGCTGTGCCTTCCTTCCCTAATTTCACTTTTATTTGGTCCCTGCAGACATTTAAGCCACGGCCACACCCTGGTTTCCATTTTCTTCTTTCCCCCATCCTGGTTCCTCATTCTTCCGAGGCTCGTTGGGAAATCGCCGGTGCTTCACTGGGAATTTGGGAGCTGGGAAATGGGATGAGCTGGGCCTGCCCAGCACTGCAGCTCTGGGATGGCCCAAAGCAAAGCTCAGCTTAGCACAACCTGGCCTGGTTTTAAATCCCGGAGGAATGGAGATCAAAATGTTTCCAACTGCTCTGTTTAATTCCTGGCGAAGCTTGGTGGTGTTTGGGTGGGGAGTCAGGAGGTTGATAAAGGGGATTGGAGCCTCTTCCCTACGGAGCCAGGCTGGGGGAGTTGGGAATGTTCAGCCTGGAGGAGAGAAGGTTGTGTGGAGACCTCACAGCACCTTCCAGGATCTGCAGGGGCTCCAGGGAAGCTGGAGAGGGACTTTTCCTCAGGAACTGCAGTGACAGGACACGGGGGAAAGGAGTAAAACTGACAGAGGGGAAATTTGGGTTGGGCATTGGGCAGGAATTGCTCCCTGTGAGGGTGAGGAGGCCCTGGCCCAGGTTATTCCGTGAATTCCCAGTCCCTGGAAGTGTCCAAGGCCAGGCTGGAGGGGGCTTGGAGCCACCTGGTCTACGGAAGGTGTCCCAGTGTGGGCAAACAGAAACGATCACTTTTAGATAACCAAAATTTCTGAAAAAGTGGAAGAACGTTTTGAAAAGAAATTAAATCTGAGTCTTTCTGCCAAACCAGGAGCTGGAGCTGAGTCTGACCGAGGCAGACACCGACGGCAGATGAAACAAAAAGGAGGAGATGTCAAAGTTGAGCAAGAGCCCCGCTCCACCAGAGGTGCAGATCCCTTATCACACCCACAGCCTCATCACGGGAGGGTTTGGTAATGGCAGCAGAGATTGGGGCCACTTCCTTCCTCCACACACCAATCTTTGTCCCATTTTGGTTGTGTCATTCCAGTTCCAGTCCAATTATCCCCGGTGCTGGGCTTCCCACCACGATGGTGACCAGAGAGAGCCCCAAGACCATCGTCCACCACCTCCTCGGGTGGGAAAAGACCATTTCCTTCTGCTTCCAGATGGGGAATGAGCCACGGGAGGGTCCCCCAGCCCACACCCACCTCAGAGTCCTGTGGGGTGACCGAAGCGTCGCCTCAGAGCCAAACTTCCTGTGCTGATAAGGGAACGCGTGGTTTGCCAAGCAATTACGGACACTCAGCTGGAGATGACCAGTCCGTCCGGCTCAGGGGTGGCTCAGGCACCTCCATGGGTTTGGGGATGGGACACATGACAGGATGTTCCCGGGAAGCAGCTGCCACTGCCCAACCCACTGGCACGAGGAGGGGCAGGAATATTTTCAGTTTTAATGAAGCTGCTCCTGGGCTGGGGCAGCGGAAGGAGAGCCAGGCCTGCCTGGCATTTTTTCCCAGGTTATTTACACAGCAGGATCTCCTCCCAGGAGGGAATTCTGCTGTCTCCCAGTACCCTGGGCTGGGGGAAGGGGTCCCTGCCCACGGCAGGGGGTGGGACAAGGTGTTTTCTGAGGTTCTTTCTAACCCAGACCACTCTGAGATTCAGTAATTTTGACATTTCAAGATGTCCCCAGAGGGAACAGCATCCACCATAAAGGGAGGGAAATAAATCCTCGTGGTTTTGTCTTGGGTCAGTCCCTGCGGCTCTAAACATTGGAGCAATCTTTATGTGATCCCGCTTTGCTCCAAACCTTTTATCTTCACACGCAGGAGTTTCCCAGAGCACCTCCTGGGCATTTTTCCATTCCCTCTCCTCCCCACCACGGAACCGAAGCATTTCTGGGATGCCAGGAGGGCTCCTTGGCCAAACCTGTCATTGTCACCCAGACACCAGCGAGGCCCCGACTGCGTCACTGGCAACCCCATTCCAGCGTCCACCAGTGATCCGTGGGGACGAGGCAGGACAAACTCCTCGGGAAGAGGGAGCTGCTCATGCCCTGGCCAGTTTAACTGCATTGCTTCCTATTTTTGAGGATCCACCCAGCTCTTTACTGGGTCATCTGCCCAGTTTTTCCCTGTGACACTGAGGCAGCTTCCTCCCCTTGTTATTCAGAAAATTACAGTCATCAAATGGAAAGTCTTAATTGCTCCATTCATTATCCTCGGGAGTCATATCCGACTGTTAATTTATTTGCCTGGGAACTCCCCAAAGGCTTCACGAGGTTTTTGGCCTAAATCAGGATTAGCTGCTCTGAGGACAGTTGGAGGAAGGAATGTCAGCAACACAGGGGACCCTCTCCAGTGCCCCCAGCTCCTGGCACCACTGGGGCCACCAAAACCAACCCCCATTTTCAGCTGCCAACTCTGGAGCGGGGAGAAGCCTCGTGGCTCCGGGGCGCTGTGATTTTTTAGGACGTTGGAGCATTTCCCCCTCACCGACAGCTGATTTTTGGTTATTCCCATGAGGATTTCAGTAGAGGACAGGAAAACCAGGACCTGTTTTGTGGGACACATCTGAAACGTGATGTTTTTGTGTGGGGTAAAGGCACTGAAAGTCTCCTTATCCTGTTTCCAAGGGCCTGGAGTGACAGGACAAGGGGAAACGGCTTCAAACGGATAGAGGGAAGGTTTAGATGGCATACTGGGAAGGAATCCTTGGCTGTGAGGGTGGGGAGGCCCTGGCACAGGGTGCCCAGAGAAGTTTCGGCTGCCCCTGGATCCCTGGAAGTGTCCAGGGCCAGGTTGGACAGGGCTTGGAGCACCCTGGGATAGTGGAAGGTGTCCCTGCCCCTGGAGAGGGGTGGAATGGGATGAACTTCAAGCCCCTTCCAACCCAAAGCATTCCATGATCCTTAGGACTCACATTTCAGGGGCGGGGTCCCCCCCAGATTCTCCTCCTGGAGCTGCACCTCCAGCACAGCTGGGTGAGGTCAGCCCTCCTCGCTCCTCAGCCTCATCCCATCAGCACCACCCAGAGAGAGCTCGGGGGGAGCTGGGATGGAGAGGGACAAACGTCCCCTGAGAAAACAGCAAATCTCAATTCTTCCTGCAGTGCGAAGGTTTGATGGGAGCAACCAACAGGATTTTCTCCTTTCCAAGCCTCCAGCTGCTGGGAATGTTCCCACAGGATGTGAGCAGGGCAAACACAGGCAGGTGCAGGAATAAACTGACGGAGAGCCTTGGATAAACACCCGGAAACTCAACAGTCTCCCACTGTGGTCCCTTCCAGCCTCCCCCCGGTCTGGGATTAACCTTTACCGGGTTTATCCCTCCTTTCCTTGGAGTGCTGCCCCATTTCTCCATCACTTCACTCGGTCACGGGCAAGAACCACCCCAGAGGAGTCCCAGGGACCACGGACCTGCTTTTCCACCTCTCCCCACGGGCCCTGCTCCATCCCTTTATCACAGCAGCGCCAGTGGTGCGGCAGTTTGGGATTTCAACAGCCGGGAACGCCGGTCCTGCTCCACCTTCCCCACCCACAGCCGGTCCGAGCTCCCCAAATCCCCTCGGGCAGCACCTCGGGGTCTCCCTTCCAAGGGAAGGACAAAACCTGGCAGAAATGCGGGTGGAATTTGTGTCTTCTAGGGGTGCAACGGACGGGTTGAGAGCCGTGGAGAACCTCCCACAGCCTGTCCGTCCCCGCGTCTGTCCCTGCATCTGTCCAGCTCCTCCCTGGGCAGCTCCCACGGCGGGATCTGGGCTGGCAATCAGCTGAGCTCGTTATCCAGCAGTTGATTGCAAGCACCTCCTTCCCATCGGCTCATTCCAAACGCCTCCAGCCGCACCGGGAATGAGTCAGGAGGGAACATTCCAGCGGCTCGGCACCCGCACGGCCACAGGATGGGGCTCTGAGACCGTGGAACCGTGGATGGGAGGGGAGCTTCAAGATGATCTCATCCCACCCCTGCCGTGGGCAAGGACACCTTCCACTGTCCCAGGGTGCTCCAAGCCCTGGCCTTGGACACTCCCAGGGATGGGGCAGCCACAGCTTCTCTGAGAGACCTCCTGTAGCACCGTCGGGGCAAATTTAGCGTTAAGGGACAGAACTGTGGCTTGTTTTCAGCTCCAAACACCCCGGGCGAGGCCGGGGCAGCCCGGGCTGAGCTCCCCGGGGCAGGTTGGCTTTGCTGCCGGACCTGCGGCACTTCCAGCACAGCTCTGACCCCAAACCCCCCGTCTCCCTGGGCTGGGATAACTTCACCACCCAGCGTTTTGGGTTTAACCCCCTTGGTGCATCCGTCTGCCTCTCCAGACGGTTCTCGATGGAGGCTCCTGCATGGCAGAGATTCTCTGAATGCCTCTCTAACTCCTCATCCCCCGTGTTTTTAACCAGGAATAACAAAGAACGGGGCGCTGGCCGCCCGGTTCATTGGAGGAGCAGGCGGCTGAGGGGCTCAGGCGCGTTGAAATGCAAATCCCGGCGAGTTTCCTTGCGATGCTTTTGTCCAGAAGTGGTGGAGCTGGGCAGGGCTGGGTGAGTGGGGAGGGCGATGTGGAGATAAAGGGTGAACCGAGGGCACGAGACGTTCTCCAGGTGAACGCACACACCTGGGTCCTCCTAAACCTCCCCTCCTAATGGGGGGATGGAGGTGAGGGTGGAAAAACCACGGGGAGAGGCAGAAAATGTCCTTTGTTCGTGTCGTTGCTGCCAGGTCCCTCTGCCGGTGTGGGTTCGGCACAGGTGAGGCCACACCTCGATCCCGGGCCTCCCTGGTGCTCCCTGAATCCTTCGGCCACGCGATGGAGCACAAGGAATTCCCGGGGTGCGGTTTCCAAATGCACGCCGGACGATTTAGGGGAAATTTGGTTGGGATTCTGTGGTGGGTGGGGTCGTTCAGCTCCATCTGTGAGCAGCTGGATGTCCTGCTCTGCCCTGGCAATTCCAGCGCCTGGCACTTAGCGATTCCCTGTTTTTGTCATCCCAGAGCTGCCCCGGCTTTTTCCTGAGTTGATTTAAGATCCACTCTGGGGATCGGGGTGGTTTTTACCAGCCCATGTGGGAGTGGAGTTTGTCTTTCCATGATTGATGTAAAACGGGGATTTTCAGCTCTGAGTCAAGTGAAAAGGGATGGAGGGGAAAAAAAAAACTAATTAGAAAAGGAAGTAGCTTGATGCAGTAGAAGTTTTATTGTGGGTGTTGGGGATGTGCCAGAGAGAATAAAATAATGCAAACTATGGAGCAAACTCTCTGACTTCCAGCTGATACCTCACAGGTGGATATTTAATATATTTATTATATTTAAGGAGTTTTTGTTATTCTATTTAAGGAGTAAATGCTTTGAGAGCGAATTGCTTGACATGGGGCACTGTTGACTTGCGAATTGAATTCTGCTTTTCACCATTTTCCATGGTTTTGGTCTTATTTCTGTTAGTTTCATATAGAATTAAAATCCCAGAATACCTGAGGCTGGAGAAGCCCTCCCAGACCATCAGCTCTGACCTGTGCCCAATCCCCCCTGGCGCTGAGTGCCACATCCCGTCCTTCCTTGGACACCTCCAGGGATGTGACTCCACCACCTCCCCGGACAAGAAAACCCCGATTTCTTTACAAATTCCCCTCTGGAACAAAGTTGGAAGCAGAAAAAAGAAGTTTATTTTTAGCGGTATGGGCACGGGGGAGCCCTTTGGTGGCACTGAGGCCGCTTGGATGCGGTGTCATCCATGTGAGCGGTCGGACTCACATCTCCTTCACGCAGCCACGGAAATCTCCTCGTGCCACGGAGAGCTGAGCCCGGCGGAGATAAGAGAAGAAGAGAAGAAGATAAGAAGCTACGAGACCCCAAAATCTAACACAGAGAACACACGGAGAGGATTAAATAAGGGCTGGGTCCCAAAGGTGCCAGAAGGTTCCTGAAGGTGCCAGAAGGTTCCTGAAGGTGGCGGATGGTTCCCAAATGTGCTCAGGAGTGGTTTCAGCAGGAGAAGCGTTGTGTTCCTGGGAGCTGCCCCTCCGTGCTGGATGTTCTCCTGCTCTTCACGCTCTGGCTGTGCCTCCTGGGCACCCCGGTGAGGTTTTACTGCTCACAGTTGTACTGGTAACTGTTGGACCACTGGTAGGAGTAGGGGTAGGAGCTGTCCTGGCACACGGGGGCCGGGGCACACACCTGGGGACACCTCCGGACAACGGCCTGCCCGCAGCGGGGCACGCACAGCTCCCTGCCCTGCACCAGGGGCTGCGGGAAGGGCACGGAGCAGGGATCCAGACACCTGGAGCTGCTGCAGGACGAGGAGGAGGAGTGGTGGCCTTCCACCACGTGGGTCTCCACGCAGCCCGGCCGGCAGGTCCCGGCGCACCGCGGGCTCGCCAGGGTTTTCCTCACGGTGCAAACCTTGGTCCCTGTGGGGGCGCAGGGGGAGCAGGACCCGCAGGTCACCACCCCGGGGCTGTGGCACTGCTGGGTGAAGGCGGGCGCAGAGCACTTCATCCCGCCGGGAATGTAGCACTGCTGCTTGTACTGGTAGCCGTAGTAGGACATGGCTCCCGAGGATCCTGGGAAACACAGGGGAGGGAGGTGAAGGAATTCCCTGCTGGGCTCTGGCACAGGAATTTGAGCTCTGGCTCTCAGCCCTCCATCCAACTCGCACGGCAGGGACACCTCCCACTGTCCCAGGCTGCTCCAAGCACCATCCAACCCGGCCTTGGATGCTTCCAGGGGTGGGGAATCCATGGAATAACCTGTGCCAGGGCCTCACCACCCTCACAGGGAACAATTCCTGCCCAATACCCAACCTCAATTTCCCCTTTTTCACCCTGACTCCATTCCCTGTGTCCTGTCCCTGCTGTTCCTGAGGAAAAGTCCCTCTCCAGGTTCCCTGGAGCCCCTGCAGAGCCTGGGAGAGGCTCTGAGGTCTCCACAGGCTGAACATTCCCAGCCTGGCAAAGACTGATCCAAACTTGGATAATTATCACCTGAACTACTAAAATGAGTGGCCTGTAATAAAGGAGAAATCTAGAATTCAATTCTAACAAAGCAAACAAAAGATTTGGATCGAAGGAGAAGATGGAGAAACATCACAACCCAAATTGGGCGAGGTTCTGTAAATCTCAAGCTCAACTTTAAACCCCTTTATCTGTCTCTGCCTTTAAAAAAAATGGCAACAAACCCAAGAAGGAACCTTTAAAAGAACAGCCCTCTCAATTCTCAGTGTCAGGGCATTCCTGCAGGATCCAGGTTCCAGTTCCAAGTCCCAACAAAATGGTATTTTCTTAGGAATAGAAACAGGGAAACAACTTACCGGGCTCGCAGTGGAGAGTAAGGACTGGATGGAAAGCTTGGAAATGGGGGTTTTTATATGGAGTTTTATAGTCCTTCAGACTTCATGGAAAACCTGAGCCACTGAGTATCAAATCCTAATAAACCATGGGAGGGGATTTGTTCATGTGGAACTTTTTCCCTGGCTGTAATTATTTTACTCACTTGGGCTCGTTAATGCGTTGCTATCCCCAAATCCCATGAAAAACACCTCACACCCCGCGGGTTCTTTCCATTTTAAAGCTTTATGGGGAGAAGGAAAAGCCGCCTTTTGTCCCGCTGACCTCGTTAGGTACCCAAAGAAATCCATCCCTCTCCTCCTAAAGCTCCTCCTGTCGGAGTGACAATTGGGAACAGCAGTGGGGGAGCGGGAATTGATGGTTCTCACTCCGTTTTTCCTGCAGAAAGGCAGCTGGGACACTGAGGAATGGAAAAGCAGGATTGGGAGAGATGTACCCAAGGCTGGCCCTGAGCTGCTCCTTGTGTGGCTGCTCCTGTGCTCCTCAAACTTCGTAAGAGTCATTCCCTGACTTTGGTCCAAGCCCCATCCAGCCTGGCCTTGGACATTTCCATGGAATCCATGGAATCATCTCTGCCAGGGCCTCACCACCCTCACCACAGGGTGGAATTCCTTCCCAATATCCCATCTGAGCCTCCTCTCTGTCAATCTGAACCCATTCCTCATTATCCTGTCACCACCTGCCCTTGCAAAACGTTTCACCCCAGCGATAACAGAACAGGGAATTCTTTCCTCGTGACCCCATCGTCCCACCCTGCGATGATCCCAACAGCTCTGGGATCATCCCCAACAGCTCTGCTTTGCACCCAGAGCTCGGCTCTGTCCCCGTGCCTTGTGCCGGCCCCTTGGGAAGGGATCCTGCTGCCGACGTGTGATGTCATTAGGGTAATTAGCAGCCTTTGATGTGCTGAGACGCGGCCCTGAAATTGGCTCTGTGCTGGCGTTGCTGTTCGTAATGGGGCTGAGCCGGGGCAGCTTGGCTCGTGTCAGACATTAATGAGCATTTGTGAGGGGTTTACGAGGTCCTGTTATGAAGGTGTTGTTTAATGTCCTGTCAGCGCTGCTCCTGCTTTATGAGCGCGTAAACACCGGGGTGAGCCAGCTCAGCACCCCAGGAGTGTCTTCATTAATCAGTAGTGTCCTTATTTGTCACCAGAGTGTCTTTATCACTAAAATGTCTTCATTTACCAGTAGAGCAAAGCTGAGTTTTGGGGTGAGAACAGGCTCTCTTCTTCCCTCTTTCCAGCTCAGAGCACCCCTTTTAAAAAAGCCTGGCTGGGTGTGGTGGTTTAGCTGTGCCAGGGGACGTTCGGGTTGGACATGAGGAGGAATTTCCTCCTGGAAAGGGCAGTCAGGCCTTAGAAGGGGCTGCCCAGGGAGGTTTGAAGTCGCCATCCCTGGAGATGTCCAAGGAAGGACTGAATGTTGGGGTGGGTGACCAGGTGGGGATTTGGCATAGCTTGGACTCGATGACCTTGGAGCTCTTTCCCAACCTCAGGGATCCTGGGATTCTGTTTTTGGTGTTTCATTGGTCTCAGGGATGGATTGGATCCCTGGCCCCGCTTCTTTGAACACTTCACCCACACTGGTGTCCTCAGAGATCTCCCTCCTCCAGTGCTGAGCTCTCACTCGATCCTTTGAGGTTTTATCTTTACGAAGTCGGTGATTTTTGTGCTTTTCATCTTTACCTTTAGAGGAGCTGGAATTTGAGCCTTCAACCTATTTTAACTGGTAAATTGAGCTGACACTGCTCTGTTGTGCTCCTCGCTCAGGTGCTGAGTTTTGGCCACGTCTCACCTGTTGATTCATCACTTTTATTTCCTGGTTGTGTCTGAGCTGTTAAAACTCCTGTTAACAATGATACAGTGACAACATCAGGGCACTAATGAGCTTTTATGATGTGTTTGGAAAAGCTTCCAGAAAGCCTTGACATGGCTCTTGTCAGGGTTAATGTTCATGTTCACAGAAATCCACCTTGCAGTGACAGGAACCCCGAGCAGAGGGAACAAATCCCAGCACTGTGGATTCCTCCCACGCTGGAGTAAAGATCTTCAGTTTTAAGTATTAATAAATCTCTAAAATAAGATTTAACCGCTAGTTTTTTCTTCAGCTGGCTATAACCGGTAATTAGGTATGAATTCCAATGTTTTTGACTTTGGGGATAGATTGCTGGCCAATCTAAGCTGAGGTGAAGGCGGATGTTGCAATTCCCACGGTTATCTTCCATTATTAGTTGTGGTGTTCCACCCCTGGAAGTGTCCAAGGTTGGACGGGGCTTGGAGCAACCTGGGATAGTGGAAGGTGGAATGGGATGGTCTTGGAAGGCCCTTCTAACCCAAGGGAGAAGGCTTTGAGGTGAGGTTTAATAAAAGAGAGCAGAAGTAGGAAAACACTTGTTTTTAAACCAAATGGAACCAGAACGGAGCAGTTGCTGGTAGTGGTGGGAGTGTCCGTTCAGCTCACACCGGTGCCATCCTTGGCATCCCTGACTCCACTCCTGGCTGTCCCAGAGCCTCCTCCTCAGGTTTAACAGGATGATAACCCCAACCAGCAGCTGGGATTCATCAGCAGTCGGGATTCCAGAGGCGTCTCCCCCTCGTTGTTCCCGACGTGCCACGTGAGTTGTTGTTCCAACGGCTTTGGGTGCCCTTTGATTGGAGAAGTGACTCCCTGGAAAAAATGCCTGACAAGGTCTTGCCTCGGTCACACCCCATTTATGGCCTTTTTGTCATTCCCCAAATCCAGTCATGATTTAGAGTTTCAAAAATATGGGGTATTTAACGTGATATAAAATGTGGTCTTGCCTTTCTTTCTGTTTTATTGTTAAAACGTGTAAAGGAATCGTGGGCTCGGTGTCGGGTTGAAAAAAGTGTCCTGACTTATTTGGGTCTATAACTATAAAATTCAGGATTTTTGCAGTGTGCCAGAGCTTTGATCAGACTTTTTATTAGTCTGATTTTATCAAGGAACCCAGAACACAGATTATCCCTCTTTCATCAAATATTTCATCCAAGAACCCAAAAGTCCGGTCATCCCTCACTTTTCCAGCTCTTCCTGGGCTGAGCTGGGGATATTTTTACCCAGAAAAGTGGCTCGTTCCCCCCTGCCCAGGAATGAGTCCAGTCATGGAGGACATCAAGAATGAACCTCATAAATATTTTGCCTTCGAGATGCAGAGACAAAGAATCCCCTCTCTATAAAGCTGAAATTGCAGAGTGGGGAAGGCAGTAAAGGACAGGTCATGCAGGACAGAAGGACAAACCAGTAATTAGCAAGAGTGATTTATCTAAAACAATTGACATCCATTAACGAAGCTGGATCTTGAAAGAATCGTGGTTAGTAATTGATTAGGAAGTTCTGCACGTGGGTGGTTCATGTGCTGGGCATTCTGGGGACGGGTATAAAAGCGCTTGACCTCACATCTCACACGATCATTTCTCTCATCTCACTTCTCTTGTGCTGTAGGTAAGTGAATTCCTGAATTCCTGAACTCCTGAATTCCTTCTCTAACCAAGTCTTTGAGTGTGGTTTTGGGATCAGTCTGACATTCTCCTGGTGGAAACCACTGGTTGTGGCACTTGGTGCACTGATCTGGTTGAGAAGGTGGGGATTGGTCACAGGTTGGACTCGGTGATCTTGGAGGGCTTTTCCAACCTCAGTGACTCCGGGATTGTGTAAATGAATCCATTTGCCACTGTTCAGCCACTGGGAAATGCAGATCTGGCTGAGATCTAATTAATATTCCATGAAAACTCTTTCCCCTTGTGTTCAATACACGATTTAGGGACGTATTTTAGGTGCTGAGCTGTGAGAATTCTCCCTCTCCCTTGAGCCTCTTCGTAGCCTTTTATTCTCACGTTTGATTACGAAACTGATATGAATTTGTGTTTTATTTTCCTGCTCTTCCCCTTGCCCCGCAGATCCCCATCCCTGAGCCATGGTTCACTCCCTGAGCCCCTGCACCGACGGCAGCGCCTCCCCCTGCGGGGTGGCCGTGCCTCAGCCCGTGGCCGACTCCTGCAACGAGCCCTGTGTCCGGCAGTGCCCCGACTCCACGGTGGTGATTTACCCTCCCCCCGTGGTCGTCACCTTCCCCGGGCCCATCCTCAGCACCTTCCCGCAGCAGAGCGTCGTGGGATCCGCGGGAGTTCCCGAAGTCGGAGCCGGTGTCGGAGCCGGTGTCGGAGCCGGTGTTGGAGCCGGTATCGGAGGTGGTTTTGGTGCTGCCCGAACCCCTGGAGCTTGCCAAGTTTATGGCGGGGCCAGGTGGGGCCGGGGGTACCCAGTTGGGAGCTGCAGACCCTGCTGCTAAAGCCAAGGAGTGGCTGCTGGAAGACGGTGACCAGCGGGACGCGGATCCACGGCTGAGCTCCGGGGCACGGCGTTTAGGGAGAGTTGAGCATTTGGGGCGGCATTAAAAGCATCTCTGGATGTTTGAACGCCTCAAAAATCCATTTCCATCCTTCTCCTACCCTTCCTGATTTTCTACAGCTTTCCTCTCTTTCCAAGCACCCTGTTCTCAAAGCTATGGACTGCTCCTGATTCCCTGGGGGCTTGTAGGGATCTTTATGTCTTCCCACTGACAGTAGGTTTAGATTAGATTTTAGGCAGAAATTAGGAGGAAATTCTTTCCTGTGAGGCCCTGGCACAGGTTGCCCAGAGAAGCTGTGGCTGCCCCATCCCTGGAAGTGTCCAAGGCCAGGCTGGATGGGACTTGGAGCAGCCTGGGATACTGGAAGGTGTCCCTGCCCATGGCAGGGGTGGAACTGGATCATCTTTAAAATCCCTTCCCACCCAAACTGTGCTTCTGTGACTGTGGCAATGTCAAGGATCTGGTACGAGATCCACTTTAGATCCGTTTTCCAGCTCTTTCCATGGTTACTGATGGATAAAAAGGGTTCTGGAGTGCCCCAGCCCCTGCTCTGCTGCTGTGCCGTGTGATCAGGGCTGGGTATCACCACAGGAGAAGCAACCCCAGACATTACTTGAGTCACCCTGGATCAAACCACTGCTTGTGGGCAATTTGTAACCCATGTTGTGTCTCACCTCTTCTTCCTCATTAAACCAGACATTGCAGCAGGTTTATTGGCGTGTGGGTGTCTCTGTGTGTTCCCTGTCCTTGTCCTGCTGCACCAACCTGATCCCATCGCCAGGATAATGGAATTCCTGAGGGATTTGGCCAAGGTCTGTGGGTGCATCTCCTTTGCACGGCCACAGCTGTCCCTTCCTTTCCCACATTTCCAGTCCCTGCGGAGAGTTTTGCTCAGTACTGGCTTTTCTGGCACCTGCTCCTGGTGTCCTCAGGCTCAGCCTCCCCATCTTGGCAGTGACACGAGCAGAGCACAGGATTGGAAAAGCCCTCCAGGATCATCAAGTCCAAGCTCTGCCAGATCCCCACCTGGTCACCCAGACCAATGTCCAGTCCTTCCTCGGACACCTCCAGGGATGGTGACTCCAACCCCCCCCCGGGCAGCCCCTTCCAAGGCCTGGCCGCCCTTTCCAGGAGGGATTTTCCCAAATATCCACCCTGAGCCTCCCCTGGCACAGCTTGAGGCCGTTCCCTCTTGTCCTGGCCCCGTTCCCTGGGATCAGATCCCAAATCCCCCCAGGAAGAGCCCGAAATTCCTCCTGGATCCCCCTTTTCTCCAGGCTCAGCCCCCCCAGCTCCCTCAGGATTCCCCATTCCCTTCTCCTGCTGCTCCAGCCCCTGAATGTCTCTCAGCATAACCTGGACACGATGGTGATGCTCCCTTATGGAACTGGGGTTTTCTTCAGGAATATATTGGTAATAAACCTTTCCCAAGCTCTCCTGGCCGTGTTTGAAATGTTACGTAGCGTGTTAGGAACAGCACCGGTGTCATCGAGGATTGCAAGGCGACACGGGAATGTGGGATTATTCCGGGGTAGTCGCTCTTTGGGGAATTATTATCCTTACATGGAAGGAAATCAAAGTTTCCCAGGCACTGTAATAATGTGTAATAATGTTGGTGAGCTCTGGAGCAGGTGATTAAACCAGATTCTCCCCAACCACATGAACCCCACAAAAGAGAAATCTCCCAAACTTCAAAAGCCAGAGGCCTTTGCTGTTGGGCTGATGGAGTATTTGGGAATGAGCTGCAGTTTATTGAGGCTTCCCAAGATGCTCTTTTATGGCCTAAGTTGAGATCTGAATTCACCACAAACCAGAAATACCAGCGAAAATGATGAAATTCTGCCGGTGGGTTTTGATAGAACTATTTTGGATACATTTTTATCCATTTGGATATAAAAGCTGCTAGTGTGAAACGCACTTCAGAGGACTGAAGATATCGAGTACCTCACTAAGGAGATTTAATGCCTTTTTAAGACAGAAGCATTTGCTAATATCTCTTAGGTTCATTATTGGGCCTAATTATTGGAGCGAATAATAATTAGGGGTTAACAATATCCATCTAAATATGGTGAATTTTGAAATTCTTGTTTCTCTTGTTGTTTCCAACAAGGCCATTTTTTCCCCTGTGTCATGTCCCACTTTCCCTTCTCCTAAAAGGCTGCACTCTTTAACAAATAATTTGAAAAATTAGTCCAGTTTGGTCAATCGTCAGGGGCCCAGCTTCTCATTTGGGACAGGTTTAGTCTTTAGGCAGGATCCTCAGCCTTGCAGGGAATCTTCGTGCTGGCAGCTCCTGTGTCCTGCCACTCCAGTTCCTGACCATCAGCTCCTCCCCAGCTTCCTTGTAGGCCCCTTTCAGATCCTAAACCTGGAATTCTTTCACGTCCTGAGGCTTAAGAAAAGTTGGATGATGAGAGGAACTTGCGGCCTGACTGCGATATTACCATAACAGACGACAGCCGGGTAATTTAACTAACAGAAAACCAACTCCTGTGATTCCATTCCAACTCCGGGCTGCCAGCCTCCAGCAGGATGTATTTACTGGGGAATTATCCATTTAAACGTTCCCTTAGGAACCAACCACAGGGGTGATGCCACAGGAGCTGCCAGCACGAAGATTCCCTGCGAGGCTGAGGATCCTAAACAAAGCTGGGGTTTGTGCTTGGGCAAAAAAATCACAAATAAATCACAAAAACGAGAGATTGAGGGGGAGTCTCGTGGTCGTCCAAGGCAGGAGATCTGTGGCGCTCAAGGTTAAAGACACCTAAGAGACCAAAGGCAGCCAAGCCATGACCATCTGCTGGAGGGTTCAGCTCCTCTGCAAACGGAGCAGCCGGTTCTTCAGGGAGTTCCTGTCAGCCCCTGCTGTGTCACCTCAACCTGAGGAGCCCTGATTTAGATTTACAATACTAAGGATGATTTAGGTTTAGAATACTAAAGATGATGGGAGGTGAAGGTGGGTGACGGGGCTGGGGCTGGCAGGAAATCACCACCTGTGGCTCCTGTCCCCCGGGGGAAGCGGTGGTGCCTCGGGAATGATCTGGGGGGGAAATCAGAAGGGAAGGACATCACAAATGATGCCGTCCTGGCAAACTCGGGCGGGGATGGAGGTGAAATTTGGGCCAAAGGACCCCAGGGAGGGCTGAAAATTTTACCCAAATCTTCGTCTTCCTGGGTTTTGTTCCATCTCCCCTCCCGTGCATGGCTGTCCAAGCCCTTCCACACTTTCCGTGCAGGTAGGAAAAGCCTTTGGGTGCCAGAGGCATCCAAGGGAGACAAGCTGAGTTTATAGTGTTGGGAGGCTCCAGCATTTCCTAATGTTTTCCCCAGGGAACCCAACCCATTTTGCTGCTGACAGCAGAAGGGTTGCAAAACCTCTCTTAAAAGCTTTGCCATTTTCTAAGGGCTGCTCTGATTTACTGTGGCCGTGCTCTGCTTGGGTGGATGTTCCTCCCCGACGCCTCTTCCTGGGGCATCCTGATCTGGGGCTGTCCTGCTCAAATTGGGCCACTGAGGAATCAGACCAGACCTAACTCTTGGCTGAGGCTGCCCCTTCCCAGAGAAGGAAATGGAGCCGTGGAGCTCAGCTCTGCTTGCCTGGAGCTGGTTCCCGGTCAAAGAGTTTCAGGGAAATCAATGACACGATGGAAAGAAATGGATGTTGGGCTGGAGGAACAGCATTTCTGCCGACTGGTCCTGGTTTTCTGACCATGGAATGGCTTCTCCAACCTCCTCCCTTAATTATTTTCTCGAGCCTTTCCTCCACTTTTCTCTGAGAGCTGGGGAACGCAGAAATGCTTCTGCAGGAGGCCACCATGGCAAGAGGAGGGGTGGCCATGGCTGTCTCTGGGAAAGAGAGCCCCAGAGGTGCTCCCCTCACAGTCACCTCTGCAGTAACATTTGTGACTCCTGCTGATATCTTTGATGTGGAACTGGGCTCGCAGGGGATCCAGGCAGTTCTGCCTGGGCTCTGCTTGTTGAACCACCTCGTTCTGTGCCACATTATCATCTTTAGTGTTCTAAACCTAAATCATCTTTAGTATTCTAAACCCAAATCATCCTTAGTATTGTAAATCTAAGTCAGAGCTCCTCAGTCTCCTGAGGCGACACGGCAGGGTCTGACAGGAACTCCCTGAAGAACCGGCTGCTCCGTTTGCAGAGGAGCTGAACCCTCATGATGGTCATGGCTTGGCTGCCTTTGGTTTTTTCTCTTAGGTGTCTTTAACCTTGAGCGCCACACATCTCCTGCCTTGGACGACCACGAGACTCCCCCTCAGTCTCTCGTTTTTTGTGATTTATTGCCCAAGCACAAACCTCAGCTTTGTTTAGGAGTCTCTCTGGGGGTAAAATCAACCACGCAATGCCTCTTTCTGGTGAAATATTTGGGTAAACCCAAGGTCAAGGGTTAGTTAAGGTCTTTCCTTCTACTGGGAGAAGTGAGTCAGGGCAGGAGCCATTGAGATGGAGATGTGGTGGCAGTCCCTAACATCTGGAGTCTAGACTGCCCTCTTATTGCAGGGCTCCTTAGGGTGGCTGGGGGTCCCTTTAAAGTGCCGGATGAGCCCAGACAAAAGCGGAGCAGACATTTGATGCTGCTAAGCAGAGTAATTTTAATGAAAATGAGAAACAGTGAGGAACAGAAAGCAGAAGTTGGCAGAGATACAAATGGGGCTTTGGCAAGTAGAGCGTTCCCGATGGTGAGCCATGTTTTTCTTGGTGGAACTGGTGGAGTTTGCCAGACCAAACGCGTTTCTTCGTTGTGTTCAGTGTCAGGTGAGGCGCAGCAGGGACACAGAACAGGAGCTGCTCTGCTAAAAAGTCACCTTCGGTCAGAGTCGAGCAAAGTGGACTTCGTTGCAGAAACTCCCACTACTGTGGCAACACAAAGTGGCTGCGAATGAATTTAAAAAGCTCTTTCCTCACACCCAAAAGTCTCTCTCTACCCCACCAAAGTGCTCTAATGGTGCCTCAGCCCTTTCAGAGTGACAGTTAGAGAGACAGGAGATCCTACAGAGAGTTACTTATGGCATGTCCTATATAGCCTGGCACCCACACATCCCCCCGAGCTAGAGGTGTGAGGGCTCAGCGTTTCTCAGCACCGAGGCTGAGAAACAGCATCGCACTAAGCCCTGAATCCGTATCCTTCATTTCATCCCACGAGCGCTATTCCTGCTGGGAACAGCTCACATGGTTCTGTTCCCAAACTGAACGGAGAAGGGGAGACTTAATCCGTAGTTTCCAAAGTTACCCAAGTTACCGATACAACCCAGGAGCCCAGAGAGCCCATCAATCTTCCCAGAGAGCCTCCCAACAATGTCCCCATTGAGGTTGGCATAGACGGTCCCACGGATGGTCCCAGAGGGGTTCAGGAAGCTCCCGATGTTCCTGAAGCCGGCAGGGTCTGGTCCCGGCAGAAGCTGGAACGCCCCGGACCGGAAACCGCCGAAGCCGTCGTTGCCGACTTGGGAGCGGCACCCGTTGTCACAGCAGTCCTTGAAGGAAGTCATCCTTTGTTGATTTGGAGAGCCTGGAACACACACCCAGAAACAAATTTTATGGGCTGCTGAGGGCAGAGCAAAGGCTCCGACTCGATGCCTGCTGCGCATCAGTTTCGGCCTCTTAATTAACTCATTTATTTTTCTAATCTCCTAATTCACAAACAAATTTGCTGTTTTTTCCCCCCTCAACTTTCGGAAACTGCTGACTAAATGTAGCGCGTGAGGGTTTTGCCAGCTGAGAGCTGAGTGTTCCCGCCCCAGAAATCAGAGAAATGTAACAAATGAAAGAAAAATATAAAAAAATATAACCCAAAACTGATAATGACTTTTGGCTGCAAAACTGTGGTAGCAAATTTCCAGTTTTCAGCGCTTTAAAGCCTAATATTAAACAAACACAGGAAAGAAGAGCAAAAAGCTTTGAGTGGAGGAATTCCTTGAGGTGGCAGGAAATTTTGTGTTTGGGATTGGCTTTAAAATGACAAGAAATTTCTTACAGAATGTCTGTATCTGTACATAGACACAGGTTATATATGTCATATAAGTATGTACGGACACAGCAGTACCTATTAAATAAATAAATAAACAGTATATATTTTATATACATTCGTATTCATATTCGTTGTATATATTTATACAGAAATATTTGGACAAACATACACACGAGAGCAGAGTCAGTATTGCCTTACCTGCTTCGCCGAGAGAAGTCGAGAGGAGTGAAAATCAGTATTGCCTTACCTGCTTCACCGAGAGGAGAAGTCGAGAGGAGAAGGCGAGAGGAGTGAATGACTTTTCAGAGCCGGGGTCTCTTTTTATATACTTCCCAAACTCGGGAACTATCCAAAATACGTCGTCCCACTCTTTGTTCTTCCAGCTGACGTCACTGGAGCCAACCACTTTCGTATTTTCCACATTCGGCGTCGCGGCGCCAACGCAAACACCTTATAATTTCTTTAATCTTAAAAGGACGCATTTCTAGGGAAATTACCCAGAACTCCTTGTGGCCAAACGGGGAGATATTTGGGGATTTATTTATTAGGGGAGATATGTGGGGAGACATTCAGATCATTAGGGGTTGTGCAGTGGCCTTGTGGGTGCTCTGTTGGCTTGACTTTGGCGCCTGCGGTGCCGCTCGTGGAGGGCAAAGGGAAGAGGCTTTGCTTTGGTGTGACAAAGGTTAAGGAGCCTCTGCTCGGCATTGCCGTGATCTCCCCAACCTTCCTGGTGATCCTGATGGGGATCTCCCACCGGATTTGTATCCCAAGTTCTCCAACAACAATTCAAAGACATTTTCCAACCTCCTTGTGGGCGTTCCCAAATATTCCTTCCTATTTTAATTGATTTTTTGGGATACTTTCTGACTTTTTTAGAAGGTTCAGCATCACCTTAATAGGGCTCAGGAACCAGAGACGTTAAGGAGTGAACATATTATTTAATCTGGAGGTGTCTTTTGGTGTCAAACTATTAATATTTAAATCCTGCAACACTTTGCAAACTGAAACCATTAATGAGTGTTTATGAAGTGCTTTGGCATGCAAAATTCCGATGAAGCCTCTACATCCTGTTTGCTCATTATTACGCTTACTTTACATTCAAATTAATGCCAGAAATTAGGTGAAGGTCACCCAAGGAGTTCTGCCCTAAACTCCAGCGTTCCTCACTATCGTCCTGTCTACACATGGTGATTCTTTGTGGAAAAAATACCAACAAGGTTCTTCTACTGTTCATTTAATTCTCTTTTAGTGCTAATCCTGATAATTTCTTTATTGCCAGATCAAGTTCAGCCTTGAATTCTCCACTTTGCTCTGCCGAACTTTGGTCAAAACCTCCAGTGAACAGCACTTCAAAAAATGCAGTTGTAGTTTTGTTAAAAACATTCTTCCTGCTCCTGCAGCAGCATGGCTTTGATTCAGGAGTACTTTGGAGGAATGGAATTAAGATTTATTTATAGTTCTGGTCCTTTTTCCTGAAGTTGATGAGGTTTAATGTAAAATCCCTAAGTTTACATTTCCTTTAATAAAACCCCGTGGTGCATCTTTCTACGGAACACAAATATTTTCAAACACGTGGGAAAGTTTTCCTTTTTTACCGAAAACTTCTCTCTCTCCAATGACTTTGAGAAATTAGAAATGGCTTTTATATCCTGCAAAAATAAACTTCAGATTTGACAATGGAGGCAATAAAATGGTATCAGGAATGTTGTTGGCCCAGAAAACGTTAAGATGAAAGAAGCCTGTAATATACGGGACATACAGGAGGCTGGGAACACACTAATAAACCCAAACAATCAGGAAGATTATATTAATTGAAGATATGACGTGTACAGGCAAATTTGTTTTCCAACTAATAAGGCTTCAAACCTTTTGAATCCACAGGGCGTCTGAGATAAGCCAGGAGGGAAAGGTGGAGTATAAAAAGGGCTTGGAGCTCAAGGCTCCTCATCAGCTCTCCTGCCTTTTCCTCCCAGTGAACTTGGTAAGATTTTCCTCCTTTCTTCCCCTGGACTGGGAATTTTCCTTTCAGAATTTCTGTTGGGATTGTGGCCCCTCTGAACTGTCAGGTTTCTCTGTTCCTTTTGTCTGGGCTTGCTGGGTTCAAGTTTCAAAGCTGTAAGTGGAACTTTCCTGGTTCTGTTGGTACCTGGATTCCCTGATAAGGGATTTTTAGGACAGCAGAGGTAGGAAAGGGTTTCCCCACCATGACTCTTGGCGAGTTTTTCCTTAAATCTTCTATTTTAAGTGAGATTTCAGGTCTGTTTGCCATCACAGATGTTCTCATGTGTGTCCACGCTCCGTGGTTTCTTCCATGAGCTCTCAGCATTTCCAGGTGCAAATTAAAATGGGTGGAAAGCACTGAAATGAGGCTTAGAGCAAGGGACCCAAAAACTGAAGGGTGTTATCACAGTAAAATTTTGGGAAGACTTTCCTGATGGAGTCGGGAATGCAGAGCTCCATGCAAATCTGATATCCTAAAAGAAAATGCTAGTTCCTAACCAGCTTTCCTCAGAAAAAACTCTGAAGCAGCAGCAAGGTTTTGATCTGTGGCTGCTGATTCCATAGTCAAGGGTTCCACCAGTCCCAGGAATATAGAAATACTTTAATATGAATATATTAAATCTATATGAACATAGAATATAAAAGAGCTTAAAGACAGTGGGGAAAAGAGCAGATTATACAAATGGGATGTAATGAGGAGCTGAGGTCATAATTTTGCCTCTGCTCTTGGTCTCACGGGACCAGCGAAGAAGTTTTGGGCTCTGAGGTTGTTGCTACTCCTTGGAGTATTTACTACTCTTCCTTTCCTCCCCGTTGCAGGTTCTACCTTCATCTCCCAAAGATGACTTTCCTCCAAAGCCAGTGTGACGATGACTGCTACTCCTCCTGCAACTACGGGGGCCTCTACGGCTACCGGGGCTACGACTGCGGGAGCCCCTGTGGCTACCGGGGCTACGGGGGCCTCTACGGCTACCGCAGCCTCTACGGCTTGGGGGACCGCTATGGCTACGGTGGCTTGTATGGCTACCGCGGCCTCTACGGCGCCGGGGACTGCTACGGCTACGGCGGGCTCTATGGCGGCTATAGGGGCTTCTACGGCTCTGGGGACTGCTACGGATACCCCGGGTTTTACTCTGGCCGCTACGGGTACCCCTTCGGCTCCCGCTACGGCCAAAGGTTTGGCTACGGGGGCTGCTACAGCTGCTAAAGCCAGCGGGAGCGACCCCGAAACCCAGCCGGGGTTTGGCAGGCGTGGATTGATGGAGAGTCTGGCAGCAGAGACCTTTGGTGTGCAGAGCCCTCTTGGGGACAAGAGCCACCCCCGGGGTGTTCCGAGCGCTCTGCGCTGCTGCTGAAGGGCTGGCGATCATTCGTCTTCATCCCGCTCGTGCTCCCGCAGCCCCAACTCTCCTCTTGACCCAGATCTTCTCCTCAATACTCCAAGCAAACCAACCTCCATGGTTTGGGCAATGCTGTACGAAACATTCCTTCTGACTGGAGGGTGTGAGCAGGGTGTCATGTGACTTTGGGAATATGGCCTATCCATTCTGTACCCCTTTAAAATTATATCTGCCTTTCACTCCTATTAAAGACTTTTTCTGCATCAGTTCAGCATTTCTGGGTTTATTTGTCACCTGTGTTTCTCAGACAGCTTGAAATCTTTGGTATCCAAAATTCTCAGGAAGCCTCAGCATCCTGTTTGCTCTTTATTATGCTTATTTTATATTCAAATTAATGCCAGAAATTAGGTGGAGGTCACACAAATATCTTGAAATCCTTCACAGGAAAAGGATTGGGTGACAAAATTATGAACTCTGTGAGCTTAAGGACTGGAGATGTCAAGGGTAACACTGGAGAGGTTGGACCTCAATCCAGTGACTGCCCTTTCCAGGAGGAATTTTCCCAAATATCCAACCTGAGCCTCCCCAGCACAGATTGAGGCTGTTCCCCCTCGTTCTGTCCCTGTTGCCTGGGATGAGATCCCAAATCCCCCCTGGCTGCCCCCAGGAAGAGCCAGAAATTCCCCCCTGGAGCTTCTTTTCTCCAGGCTGAGCCTGCTCAGCTCCCTCAGGATTCTCCAGACCCTTCCCCAGCTCCATTCCCATCTCTGGACATGCTCCATCCCCTCAATGTCCCCCTTGCCGTGAGGGGCCCAGAGCTGGACATGGATTTGAGGACAGAAAGTCCCTTCAGAATTCTACAGCTCCCAGAATATCCACGTAAACCAAGGACAGAGGCAAGAAAACAACTGGATCTCCAGAGTTTTTTTTTAAATGCAGAAAGTATTTAATAGAATAAGAAAAAGAGCTGGCACAGATACAGAGAGATTATAGTTTTGAGATCCTGGATGCAGCTCCGGGAGATGAGTCACCGCACTCCAGAACATGTTGAAGTTGTGTTGTTCATCCTTCACGTCCTTGTAAATCCAGATCAAAGGTGAGACAGTTGTAAAGCTTCCTTACCCAGGGCTGCAGCACCATGCTGCAAGCAAGTGCTTATTGAAAATGCAGATGACTCCAAATCTAATTTCACAGAGGTCCTTCAGCCCCATTGCAGCAACCCTGAGAAGTTTCACATAAATTGCAGATCGTTCCTCCCGTTGCTGAAGGGGCTGTGGGAGGGTTTAAATGCAGAATATCAGGAGTGTGGAGAAAGACAGGAAGAAGCAGACAGAGAGAACAACAAAAACAGAAATTCCGAGAGGTTTTAGAGCACAGCAAAGCCCCCATTTGTAGTGACTTCATCGTGGGGGCTCAGCACTTGTGCAGACATCACTGTGGGCTCAGCCATTGGTCTTCCGTTGGTGTGGATCCGGTTGTGGGGATTTTTCCGTGGGATTAGCAGCAGGAGTAGCAGCAGGGGTAGCAGCAGGAGTAGGAGCAGCACGAGGGGTAGTAGTAGCGCGTGGTGCGGGTCCTGTAGTTGCAGCAGCTGCCGTAGGAGCGGCGGTAGCAGCTCAGGGTGCGGGAGGTGCAGGGGCTGCAGCAGCTGTAGGTGCGGGTGCAGGACCGGTAGCAGGGGGAGCAGCACAGGGTGTAGCAGGGGGAGTAGCAGCAGCAGGACATCTTGGGGTGGAGGGGTGGAGGGATGGAGGCAAACCTGGAACAGAGTGGGAGAAAAAGGGTGAGCTCAGTTTCCAGGGGCAGAGTTGTGATGGGAGTGAGGTGGGGTTGGGTGGAAAGGTTGGGTGAACCCCCCAGGTTTGGGTGTGATTTTCATGTCACACATTCCCAGAATCCCAGAATTCCAGAACCCCAGAATCCCAAGATCATTGAGGCTGCACCCAATCCCCACCTTGTTCCCCAGCCCAGAGCACTGAGTGCCACGTCCAGCCCTTCCTTGGACACTTCCAGGGATGGGGACTCCAAACCTCCCTTCCAAATCCTGAAAACCCTTTCCAAGAAAAAAAAATCTTCCTGAAGAAGGAATCTGTGGGTGTTTGGTGTCCAGGCTCCCAGCAGAGGCAGCTGAGGTAAATCCCAGCTCAGGGTAGGGGTGTGAAGGAGTCCCAGTGACTGATTCGAATCCCTCACAGCGTTTTCTGGAGTTCTTAGAAGTGCTCATGCACAACTCAAGGAGTTCATTAAGTCTCCAGCCTCTCTGTCTGCTTTTAATCTTGGCACATAAACGATTCCATTCCCTGGGTAATTCCGGCTTTGTTAGCGCCTGTTCTAGCAAGGACACTCTGCTGGGCAGTGAAGGTTTAAATCCTGCAGCTCAGAGCTGCCCCAGGGACTCCAGAGGGACAAAAACAATTTCTGGGACTTTTCCATATTCCCCATTGCAACACCCTGCCACAAAAAGCCGTTTCCTCCTTGCACAACGATTCTGCCCGGGCCCGAAAATTCCAGTTGTCACCATGGAAAAAAAAGAAACCCAGCACTTCTAACCGGCCTTCCCATCTTTCCAAGGACATGGGAATGTTCACTCGTCCATGCCCCCCAGATTAAAAGCATCCGGGAGAAAACACCTGTGAGCAAAGGATTTCCCCCCAAGTTAAAGGATTCTCCGCGAGAACGGGATCTGGACTTACCGAGATCAGTGGGAAGAGCAAACCAAGAGGAGCCGTGTGAGGAGCGCTAGGGTTGGGAGCATTTTTATATTCCCATTGTGGAAGTCGGAGCAGTTCTCTACGAGCTTCCCTTAGTCACGGGACAAATTCGGGAAGTACATCAGCAGCCCAATTGCTATAATTGTTTTCCTCCGCATTTAGGACAATTTTGGAATTCCTGGGGTTGGGCACCGTGATTACAGCCTGGGAGATTCTTTCATCTTGAGACTTTCCAGGACAAAGGGATTTCTGGGAAAGCACCCGAAGGACAGCTGGGGACAGGACTGGAGGCTACACAGAACAGTTCCAGCCACAATTCCTGGTGAGCCAGGAGTCCATGGATTGGTTCTTTGCCTTGTGGCCCCACAAGAGAGGTGGACACTTTGGGGTGACGTAAAACACCAGGGGAGAGGAGGAGAATTACCCCAAGAGGGCTCCAGGATTTCCGTCACAATTAATGACAGGCGTTCCATTGATTCTTTTAGGTTCTTCTCCTGCCTATAATTTGTCCTAGGAGAGGTGCAGGCCAAGACATGGGATCAATTAAAGCAGCATCTGAGAAATGTGGTTAATTTTTATGGTGCGGGGTTTTTTTGCTTTCTTTTTTTTTCCAGATGAAATTATTGGAAAAACTCGCTTGAGTCAGTGTCTCGTGATATCGTTCACATGTCTGATATTTATAGGATTTATATATGGGATACCTGGGCATGAGCTGGTGCTGTGAGCTCAGACCAGAATCCATCCCTGTCCCAGGCTGCATCCGAAGGAACGTGGGCAGGAGGGTGAGGAATGAGATTCTCCCTCTCTGCTCTCTCTGGTGAGATCCCACCAGGAATATTGGGTCCAGTTCTGGTGTCTCCAATGTTAAAGGGACATGGAATTGTGGGAGCAAGCCCCGAGGAGCCACGAGGTTGATAAAGGGACTGGAGCCCCTTCCCTATGGATCCAGTCTGGGAGATCTGGGAATATTCAGCCTGTGGAGACCTCAGAGCCCCTCCCAGGATCTGCAGGGGCTCCAGGGAACCTGGAGAGGGACTTTTCCTCAGGAACTGCAGGGACAGAACACAGGGAATGGGGTCAGGGTGAAAAAGGGGAAATTGAGGTTGGATATTGGGAAAGAATTGTTCCCTGAGAGGGTGGTGAGACTCTGGCACAGGTTATTCCATGGATTCTCCATCCCTGGAAGTGTCCAAGGCCAGGGTGGAGCAACCTGGGACAGTGGGAAGTGTCCCTGCCCGTGGCAGGGGGTGGAATCAGGAGATCTTTAAGGTCCTTCCAACCCAACCCATTCCACGATTTCATATCCGTAATAATGAGCCAAGGATTTTCTCTTTTGTCTTAAAAAACTTTCAGGTTCCTCCTCAGCTTTAGGGACGAAATCCAGGTCTCAGAATGGACAGGGGGATTCACAGGACTTAAAATTATGAAATTATTTTCCTGTGCAGCCCCTGGCTGGAGAACACAAAGGGTTGGACATTCCCCCTCGGGAGAGATTTTCCTGAGGCAGGGAAGCAGGACTCACCCCCTGATCTGCTGTGGTGGCATTTTCCAGCGAGGTGCAGCTGGATCTCTGTCACTCTGCTCCAGGGGACGTCAGGAATTAATTTAAATAAAGAAAAACCTTCCTTAGCCTCGGGGTTCCCTTCCCCGTTCTGGTTGTGATACACGAGGCACCTTTCAGCAACGAACTGGGAGGATTTAAATAATCCAAACATTGCCAAAGGAACTTTTAATGACTGTTTTGGGAGGCCATTGATACCATAAATTCTGTTGAGGCTCAGCACTTCCCGAATGTCTGTTATTATCCTCATTTAATATGCAAATGAGGCTTGGATCACTGCAGGGAAGGTCATACAGGGAGGTATTTGCTGAATTTTAAAAAAGCCTCTTGATTTGTGCTGGGATGCCACAGGTGGGGCTGGAAATCAGCATTCATAAGATTTTTCTGTAAAATAATTGTATAATTTTAACTCCTGTTAATTCCCCTCTCCATTCTGATATCTGGATTTCATCACTAAAGCTGAGGAGGAGACAAAAAGTTTTTTAAGACAAAAAAAAATTGTGTTTTTTTGTGTTGTCAGGTTGAGCTGAGAACAGATTAATGACCCTTGATGGAGAGGAAACCAATTATTTTAATTGAAGTTGTGACGTGGGCAAATAAATTTAATTTTGTTGCTGTTTACATTGGTCAGATAATTTCTGAGTGACCAAAGCACCTCCCAAAGAGCTGAGGGGCACTGAAAGGTCAGGAATTGTCCTGGGAAGTTCAGCAAGTGCAGGACATTTTCCAAAGTTCCTTCCCTGCTCCAAATTAATGCAAAATTTGGATATCCCAAATCCTGAAAATCCAAAATGGAGCTGGAGAAACGGGAATTCACTTCTGTGCCTACAAACACAGGGAAGAACTCAAGACAGGGTTCAGTCATTAGGTGGAAACCTAATTTATAGAATCTCTTATTAATTAGAGAAAGATGGAGTCCAATTCCCAGGGAATAATAAATTGAGGCATTTAATGAAGGGCTCTGATTCATGGGAACAGGTTAAAACCTGTTCATCCCCAGGAAACTTCAGAGCTTTTCACCATCTTCATTTGCTAAAGGATTTTTTCTATTTTATTCCTTCATTTGATGGATTTTTCCAGCTGTTCTGGGGTGGGATTTAGGCCAGAACTAACATAAATATTTCAAAATTTTGTGTTAAAAAGCACTTCTAAAAAATTTAATAAAATGTGCTTTTTTTCTCTTGAGATGGAGGTTTCTATTTTGCCTTTAACTTTTATCTTATCAATGCAGAGTCACTTCATCTTCTATCCTGTCAGTAATAAGATTATACAGAAATAAAACAAATAATTCTAACTACTCACAAATAGGGAATATTTGTGTCTGTGTTTGCACATAAAAACCACTTATCTACTAAATTTCGTGAGCTATGATCCACTTTTCCCCATTTTTTTCTGAAACCCTGCTGTGACTGAAATCAGCGCCTCTTTTAAATTATTTTTTTTCCCGTGTGCCAAGAAAATAATAAGCCAAGTCCAACATAATATTAAAAAGAACATTAAAATATAACCGAAGGCAGCAGTGTGGTGCAAGATCTTTTAATGAGAAGAAGTTACAGCTTGTAGTAGCACAGGAGTAGCCAGAGGTTCACACAATCGTACGCTGAGGAGTTGCTACACCTCACAGCAGAGGTTTGGCGAGTAAAGCTGGTGTTGGAGAGGAGCGGAGCTGTCAGCACAGCCAGACGAGGCTCCTGCGCCTCCTGCTGTGAAGTTACACCTCAAAACACACAATAATTTCATCCCGAAAGAGTGAGAAGGAACAGCAAAAAAAGAGTGAATTATTCGAAGTAACAGCAGGCATTGAGGAGATCCCAAACCCTCAGGACCCGTCCGCAGCTGCCGTCACCGGAGATGAGCGAGAGCAAAATTCATCCAGGAGCCTTCTACGTGGATTTTGGGGGCTTTTCCTGTCTGGGGCTGGGTTTAGCACTGGTAGCAGGGGTAGCAGCTGCCATAGGAGTATCTCTGGACGTAGCGGGTGGAGTAGGGGGAGCAGTAGCGGGAGCTGTAGGAAGGGCAGCAGTCGCGGTAGCCGCAGACCCGCCCGTAGTAGCCCTGGTAGCCACAGGGGCTGCCACAGTCGTAGCTGCGGGAGCTGAACACGGTCCCGTAGCTGCAGGGGGAGTAGCAGGAATCCTCACACTGCCTCTGGTAGCAGAAAGTCATCTTGGAGCTGGAGGGAGGCGAGTCTGGAATGTGGCGGAAAAGAGGAATCAAAGAATCGCGGAACAGTTTGGGTGGGAAGGGGATTAAAGCTCATCTTGTTCCACCCCTGCCATGGGCAGGAACACCTTCCTCTAGCCCAGGCTGCTCCAGCCTGGCCTTGGACACTTCCAGGGATGGGGAATCCATGGAATATCCTGTTCCAGGGCCTCCCCACCCTCACAGGGAATGGTTCCTTCAGTAACTCTAACGTGGCCCTGCTCTCTGTTAGTTTGAAAGATAAGATCAGGTCTGTCCCAGAGATCCAGCAGGAATTTGCTGCTTCTAGGAAACCCCGCCTGAGCATGGAAAACAGGGAGAGGAGAGAAGGGACAACGCAGGAACCAACTGAACCTCTCCATTCAAGGCCACCCTCTGTGGGAAGAACCTTCCCCTGATATCCCACCTAAACCTCCCTGACACAGCCAATGAATAGTAAATCCTGAAATAATTCATAATATCATCAAATAAAGCGCTTCTCATCGTGCCTGTCTAAATAAGCCGAATTTCTACATCTATATGGCATCTGAATACCCCATTTTTGCCAAAACGCCTGAATTGCATGGCCACGGAATCACTTCTAAAATATAATTTTAAAGTTTAACTTCCATCCCTGCCCTGCTACAGCAAAACCCAGCACCAACCCAGCAGCAAAACCCCTTAAGCCTGACTTACCACGCTGAGCGAGAGCTGAGGCTGAAGGTGCGAATAGAGAGCCTTGGATTTCTGTCCCTTTTATACATTTATCTGGCCCAGCCGCTGGTGCTTTAAACTCCTTTTCATCACATCCCAAACTCACCCTGTGCACGTCATTCCTGCAGCTGAGGGAATTGTTTTCCTCGCTTTGGGATCGTTACTCAGTTCTTGGCTGCCAAAAGGATGACTTCGCATTGCTCTTTTCTTTCATGTTCAGACTTCCTGGGTCAATTACATTTGGGGAATTAGGGTGGTGAAATCTGAGTTATAGCAGGAAAAGGAAGGAAGGATATTGAGAGCAGAATTAATGGATGCTCACAATCCCAATTTGGGATGAATGGACAAATGTCAATGTACGAAACCTGCAATGACTCTGGGTTCATCTGAGGAAGAAAGAATTTCAATTATTTTTCAAGATGAAAATCCCTACAAATAACTTCATGGTTTGGGTTTATTTCAAAATCGCATTTTTAGGCCAAAATATTTATATTTTTTTTATTTATCTATTTAAAAAATTGTTATTAATTAATTCCACCAAACTTCAACACGCTCCTAAGTCGTAGAAAGAAGTGGGGATCCTTTTCCGTGTAAGACTGGAAATACATTTGAATAAAACCAGACATCAATGACTTTATGAGAACCTTAAAGCAGCTAGAAATCCCCAACAAATCTAAATTATTTCAAGCAGAAATAATGATATTTGAAACCTCCAGGTTTATTTTATGATGTTTGAAATCTCCAGGCTTGTTTTGTGAAATCCACTCCCAATTTTCTGCAGAGCCAGCCCAAGCGAGGCAAATCTTGCTGGGTCCAAAAAGATCTGCTCAGTGTTTGTTTTCGTTTAGATCAGAAAAAGATTCGCTCAGGGATTCCCGGAAAGAACAAAGATAAAAATCCCAGGGATTTATCTCTGTAATAACTGCAGTTTTCCCAAGAAATCCCCCAAATTTTAAATCTGCTTTAATGTAACTTCTTCTTAATATTGCTGAGCTGTTTAATTCACCCTAATGAAGGTGAATAACGCTGAGCCCCAGCCTGGGGTTCCCTGGTGACCTTCACCTCCAAACCCTGTTTTGCTGTTTACTCCCATCCCAAGGAAGGATAATGACAGGCAGCACGCCATGAGTTCTGGGCCTTTCTCTAAATTTGGAATATCAAAGCCTTCATTAAGACTTATTAAATATTTTCAGGCACAAAGAGATTTATTATTTCAATATTAACGCTACGTTGCTACGCCCCGCTGTTATGTAACACCCGCTCTAAAAATGTGGATTGGGGTGTCCTGTTCCCTGGCTTTATTAAAGCTGTAATTTATAGCTTCGGAATTGGGTCTCTGGGAGATTTTTCCCTCTAAAAACACATCCTGGACATACCATTTCAATGCTTTCAGGACAATTTTCTGGCTGAATCAATATCCCCTTGCACGGCGGCTGCTCGTTCCCCCTTTGGAAGTCACCGGAAATGTTGGGAGGGATTGGCGGGGACGTGCCAATGTTCCGCGTGTTATTAAGAGTTATGAAATCCATGAAAAGAAGAGGTTGTGCTTCCCTTCCATGAGTATTCCAGAGGGGGGAAAAAAGCACAACGAAGCACATTCGCAGCGAGGCTGCTCCTCCAAACCTGCCGCGTTTGGAATTCCGCACGTCTTTGCTGATTCCATGGAGTCGTCGCTGTCCCAAAGAGCAGATTCAGCACGATGATACCAAGGCTTAATTGCCCTGAGTGGTTTTGGGATGAAAGGGACCTGGCGGGCGGAGCCTCCCTGTCACGGTGCTGGACCCATACTCAGAAACCCCTGGGAGCAGCGGGATATCAATGAGGGAAGGAAAATTTCCACCTCACAGGCTGGAAATTGGAGCTGGCCCAGGGAGCAGACACGTGTTCCATGTGCGGGGCGGGACTGGGAGCTCCATAAAAGCCCCACATCCCTGAGGAGAAGTCATTCCCTTCTCCTGCCTTCTCCTCCTTGCAGACGAGGGTAAGTCTGGATCGATTTGGGAAATCTGAGTGAATGATGAAGGGATGAATTTGATGCTGTTCCCCCTCCTTTTTTTTCCCTGCTAATCTACAAGTGTTGCAGATAAAGGGAATTAAGGTTGTGACTTAGGAGTTATTCCTATGCAAAACAGTCTTTCCTCCGTGGATTTTTAATATTTGAGTGTTTGAAACAGTCCCAGTCCTGCACGGATCCCCTTTTCCCTTCAAGTCTTTGTCTCAGGGCAGCTCTGAAGGATTTTCCAGCCCATTCCCTGCCAGCCCTGCTTTGACGCAGGGTCACGGTTCACAATCCCATTTTTCAGTGGGGCTGTGAGGGAAAGCCCAGGAAGGCCGCTCCGGGTGAAGGATTAGGGGGAAGAACTGGCACTAAATTCGGGGTGGAACAATGGATGAGGGCAGTGGCAGTGGTTTTGCTGTGTCTCCCTTCCCTGCAGCGTTTACTCGGGGTTTACTCGCTGTCGGAACAAACCTCACAGGCTTTTTCTCCCTTCCTGCCTTCCAGACTCGCCTCCCTCCAGCTCCAAGATGACTTTCTGCTACCAGAGGCAGTGTGAGGATTCCTGCTACTCCCCCTGCAGCTACGGGACCGTGTTCAGCTCCCGCAGCTACGACTGTGGCAGCCCCTGTGGCTACCAGGGCTACTACGGGCGGGTCTGCGGCTACCGCGACTGCTGCCCTTCCTACAGCTCCCGCTACTGCTCCCCCTACTCCACCTGCTACACCCAGAGATACTCCTACGGCAGCTGCTACCCCTGCTAAATCCGCAGGGATTTCGTAGGGAGCCGGGACTGGGAATTAATGACGGAATTAATTTTTGCCTGAGCTGCGAGTCCAGGACTGCAATGGGAAGATGCAGGACTTGGGAGAGCTCGGGGTTCCTGTAAATCTTCTTCAATGTTCTTCCAAAATGCTTTGTTTTCCTTTTTCTCTGCTGTATTTCTTACCCCTCACTAGGTTTGGTGATGTAAAGGAAGCAGGGTTTAATATTTGTTAACAAATAACTCAATTATAGCTCTTTCCCAGCTTAGTTTAACAAAACCTGGAGTGTGTTTGTCCTAGGGATGCATTTCTGACTTAACTGCCTTTGAAACTGTGTCAAAAAAACCCTAAATCATCCAACCAGCTTCGTTTCATTGGACTGGAAGCAAGAGGAAAAGTCTGAAAAGGGAAAATCGACAGCAAAAGTTGTACCAATGAAACCGGTAGATTTTCTGCTCATATAAATGACTGTCGTGCCCATTCTTTCTGCTCTCTGCTCTATTTTAGGTTGTGAATGTGAGCTTTACTCTTATTAAAAATGTTACAGCATCATGAAATGACCCTGGTTTGCTTTTTCTGTCTTTCTGCGTTTTCTGGACACAGATTTTTGTCCCCAGCTCGATGTTTTACGAAGTCACACCACACCCTGTGGCTTTTCTGAAACTCATTCTAAGCTCAGCTGAACCCGAGCACACACTTTGCAAACCAATAATGACACAGCAGAATCTCAGAAAATGAATTCCAGTTCTGGGATTTCCTAGGAATTATTTGTATATATTCCTTTAAATTTGCTTTCACGTCCCAGCGCATGTGCAGACATGGGACACAACAGCATCTGTAAATCACTAAGGCATAGACTGGCTGCAAATTAATTACATTTTGGGGGACAACATCAGGAGTTAGGAGAAAACATCTCTTTCTCCCGTGCTTTTGCGCTGGCAGTGTCTGGAATTTTTCCATATTTCTGGGTGGAGAGACCTGATCCGTTCCAGAGCAGAAAATTTCACTTTCCCTTCACTTCGCGTAGTGCTGGTCAGGACAGGTGAGTGCAGGTGTTGCTCCCAGGCTCCATTGGAATGACAATGGAAGTGCGGAGTTCCCAGGCCTTTCCACCTTCCTTGGGATGAGGAGTGACTCAAATTATTCATGACCGAGGTACCTGAACGGCGGCAGCAACAACCGTAATAGCCCGGTGCTGTCTCAGAGTCTGGGCACAAGCGAGCTTTGAAAGCTCAATTAAACCCTCGAACCCTCATTGTGAGTGTAATTGCTGCCCTTTGAACACACAGAGGCAATCCCGGCATCCCAGAATCCCAGCATCCCAGAATCCCAGAACTGTGGGTTGGAAAGGACCTCTGGAGACCTCCCAGGGCACAGTCCGGCCAAGGGAATGGAGCTGGACAGGGCTCAGCGTAAAACACGAGCGCAAAAAACATGGAAAACCTTTTCCAGAAAAACTGGGGGTTGTATTTCCAGCAATTTTCAGGATGGAGCTTTCCCAAGGCTTTTGATGAATTTTGATTAATTTATCCATTGAGCAGCACAGCTCAAGTTGCTGTTCAAGCTGTATCCTGACATTAAAGTCTCTAAATTTAGCTGCAACTGGTCAGAATTCCAATCTTTTCTCTAACTAAATCTAATCAATAAAATCTGGGGAGTTACAAACAAATTCCTAAGTAAAAACGGGAAAGTTTCATGTGTCTCAGGACTCACAAGTAAAACCATATGAGACTAAAATAAATTCTACTGTCTCAGCTCTACAGACTGATTTAGCTACTTTAGCAGTTAAAGAAAGAGTTAAAATTAATGGAATTTTAACATATATTTTGTTCACTTCAAGACGTCTAAAGGAAAGACTAGAAACAAATCCAAATTTGGAGGATGAGGAGACAAAGCAGTTCATTGTTGGGTCTCCCGTGGCTGTTTGTGCAGAGCCACATTTGAATGAAAAGTTTGAAAGGTATAAAATAAATTCTGACTAAAGCAAACATCGAACTGCCTCAACTCGTACCTTTGAAGTGACTCTTTTTCAATAATGAAGCAACTGAGAAGAGAATTAAGCTTTAAATAGACTAATAACAGCCTATAAATATATGAAATAGTTACCGGCATCTGAGAGGTGCTTTGAACTTCTAAAATTATCCACTGCAGAAAAAAGTGAAGACATCGTCATTTTTTGTTGAAGGACCACAAAGGAATAAATAAATTAGTCGATACTTTTCCCTTTAAACTTGTCCCTTGGAATAGGGATGATGACTCATTTCCATCCTTTGTGTGCTACAAGACAAAGGTGTCTGAGCTGCTGAACCTCTCACAAGCCTTGGTCATTCATGTGCCATCTGGTGGTAAATGTTGTGGCTTGAGCTTCATCTGGGGAAGAATTTCTTCCTGGAAAGGGTGGTCAGGACTGGAAGGGGCTGCCCAGGGAGGTTTGGAGTCCCCATCCCTGAAATTGTCCAAGGGACAACTGGACATGGCACCCAAAGCTCTGGGCAGGGTGACAAGACGGGAATCGGTCAAAGATTGGATGATGATCCCGGAGGTCTTCCCAACCTTAATGAACCTGGGGTTCTGTGAACATATCCCAGCTCAATATGGAAAATCATGGAGCTCAACGTGGAGAATCAGAGGAGAAAACTCATAAAAACCAACCAAAGGCCAAGGAATTGTTTATGCAACGCAG
>VZTE01005058.1:637431-747710 GCA_013397775.1 Eulacestoma nigropectus | reverse complement strand
AAAAGAAAACAAAAAGAGACCTCTTAAAACCCTAACAAAGATGTTGATCATTAATAAAGCGCTGTATCTTATAACAGCAACCAGGATGAATTGGGCAGAGCAGTCACTGGGGCAACAGGAATACCAGATCTTCTGAGCCGAGGCCACGCAGACTCTCTGTAGGATACTGCTAACAGTATGTTTGTCTTGCTGAAGGTAAAATGAGTGTTGACAAGATAAATCCAGTCACTTGATCTTGAGAATTATGAGCCCTCACTAAAGGTTTTATTTTTCCTGACATATTTTTAAAAGACAGAAGGTAGAGACAAAGCAATTAAATGAGGACAAAGAAAATAGGCTCCAAGTCTCCAGATCTCTTGAACCATGTAGGGAAGAGAAGAGCTATTGACTTCGTTGTTCTCAGAGCATGTTGGAAAGTGGGAGGCAGCAGGACGAAAGAGTACTTGAGCTTCTGTGGGCATGTGCATACGTACACTCACCCTTCTTTTGGTAGTTTGGAATTGTGAGATCAGGAAACAGTGCCTGATCTCAGCAACTCTTCAGGGGTCTTCTTCTAAAAGAGTGCAGTGGAAGGATTACTTCCAATACCAAAGCTGTAGCATATCTGGATACATGGACTATATTCAGACCTGCACTCAGCGAGGTGAGTCTGCACCTCAAATCCTGTGCTCAGTTTTGGGCCCCTCACTACAAGAACAGACTTTGAGGTGCTGGAACATCTCCAGAGAAAAGAAATGGAGATGATGAAGGGTCTGGAGGACAAGTGTGATGAGGAGCAGCTGAGGGAACTGAGATTGCTCAGCCAGCAAAAAAGGAGTCTCAGGGGGCACTTCATCTCTTTCTAGAACTACCTGGAAGGAGGTTGCAGCCAGGTGGGGGTCAGTCTCTTCTTGCAAGTAACGATGACAGGACAGGAGTAAATGGCACCAAGCTGGGCCAGGGGAGGTTTAGATTTGATATTATGAAAATTTTCTTTGTTGAATGTGGGGTCAGGCATTGGAAAAGGCTGCACAAGGAAGTGGTGGAATCACTGTCACTGGAAGTGTTCAGAGATGTGTGGATGTGGCACCTGGGAATATGGTTTAGAGGTGAACGTGGTGTTTTTGGGTTAATAACTGGATTTCATGATCTTAGAGTTTTTTTCCCAACCTTAATGATTCTATGATTCTATGATATTTAGATCTACGGAGAAATGAGAATTCCTAGAAATAGTTGTCTTCACTTGGAGCCTTCTCTGCCTTCCTGACATTCCCACTGTTTGAAGGCTGAATTAATTGACATTGCCTTTGGGAAAGTTTACCATGAAACAGAGGTCTTTGCTGGTTTTGTGGTGACTGTGTTGTATAGTAGTATGATGGCAAAGAGATTTACATGGTTATGATTCTATAGTTGTATCTATACACATTCATGTAGACACAGTCTCCTCTCTATTATTTTCTAGGAAATGGAACATAAATAATCTTAGGTTGTATCTGTTCCAGTCTTCAATAGACCCTCACCAGTGGGAGCAGGCAGTCGAAGTATCTTGTATGTAGAGGACACGGATGTTGAGATCACAGGCGACTTGCAAACTGCTGTTCTTTTTCCCAACAGAAAATACATGCATTGTTTGATTTTTTCATTTTGTTTCAACACAGCATAATCAGTTTCTCATACGCTGTGAGCTTCTTTTAAGTACTCGGATCCCAGAGGAAGATCTCCTAGTTTCATTTGGCTTTTCCTGGAATAATCTTAGTCCTCACAATAATATAATAAAGTCTTGTTAATTCATACTTAGTAAGCTATTGTATTTGAAAGATTTCAGATGCCATAAATAAAAGCTTATCTTGGATTTCTATCTTACCTTTATAAGGAAATATCTAAAGCTTTTTACAGAACTGAAGTTTGAAAAATCACTTGAACTAGTGTAATTCAAGGGCAAGACCACTCTTTTGTCCTGTGGATAAACAAAATAAGACCCATTAAATAAACATTAATGGTGAGAAACTCTTACATAAATCTATAATTATTAAATCACTAGTAATGGGTATTTGGAAAGGAAGTTTAGATGGAGCATGGTCATCTGCTATTTTCTGACTATAGTTCAGTGATGCTTTCCAGAAAAAAGAAACAAACTATGACTATGTGACTAAAACAACACACAAATCAGAAAGAGTTCATGAGGACTAGGGCTTATGCATTCCTTCAGATGGAAACAGCCAAGAGTTCATCTGAATACAGAGATAATATAGATGCTGATCAGAATTTCTCTGTGTTTCTAGCCCTGCAATTAGAACCACGGGATTCCTTAAAACCGCTGTCAGTAAATTAAAGAGGACCGCATATTCATTAAACAATTATTTCGGTATCCTACATTTGAGTTTCTTGAATTTCTGACTGTATACAATTTACATGGTTCTTGCAACTGATCCCTATTGACCTGTATTCTAACGATGTGAATATGAATTTCTCAGCTATGTCCTCCCAGGCCTAATAATTTCCTTTAATAACACAGATAAGCCCCTAAAATTTTAATTATCCACTTTGCCATTGGTAAAATTTTCAAGAGTTCAAGTGAGTCCTGTTAGTGGACATGAAGACAGATCACTGTTCAGCAGGAAAAGGCTGAACCCGAAGGATCTGAGTTATTACCTACTTGGATTTATAATCACCTAACTTAAAATTATACAAAATGATTTCTCTATCAAATTCAATAACTTTTAGCTGAAACACGGTATCTATTTTTGGAGGATTTACTATCTTGGTTTAAATAAGTGGCAAAGAAACCAATGCGAACCCAGATAACTTGTCTCAATTGTTGTTTTCCTTTATTTTAAAATGGTCTTAGATGTTATTTCAATACTGCATTGATTCAGCAGAAGTGACCAAGCTCAGCCTCTTGCTGTATTTTCATCTCCTTAGATAAACAATTTTACTAGACCTGAAATCTACATCATCTTTGAGTAATTACATGACCATATTTCTTTCTGAATAGTATACACTAAAGAGAGTACCTTTAGTTTCTCACAGTGATCAAGGTTTTCTAGTTACTGAAACAATTCTTGGAGTTCTCCTTTTACATTCTTACATATGATAAACTTAGAAGCCATTACCAGTTAGAGGGTTTTGCTAATTATGTCCCTGTGCTATAAACGACTCTCACTTTCTAACTGATGTTCCCTTGATCCCTCCCTCAGTCAAGGGCCATATCCTCTCCTCCAATGAAGCGTTGTGGTGGTTGGCCTGACCCCAAAGTCCTGTCCTTAACTGCTTTCCTTTCTTATAAATACCATCTATAATCTTGATTCTTAGATTTAGTTTTGTTAAAATGCATATTGCTAAAATAAGCCAGTTTTCTCTTTGAAACTGAGCTGTCCTTTTTAACTACTCCATAGATTTTTATATGATTGGCAAAATCTACCTCCAAGATTCTCCTCTTAAGTGTTGAATATAGCACTGGACTAAGAAAAGATTACTGCCTGGAAATATCCCCAGAAGATGATGCTTCCCTTTTTAAAGGCTTGTAGATTTATCACTTTTTAATCCATTTAATCTGTTCTAGATGACGCTCATAAAAAAATTCAGAAAATTAAGTGTTTAGCTGAAGCTCAGATGGAGAGCTGCTAATTTCATCAGAATGAAGCAAGACTGAGTCAGAAGGTTTTTAGAAGCTAATGTATATCTATCGATAGAGAAATCTTGGGCAGCCAAATTTGAAATTTCATCAAAAAATGGTACAAACTTTGTCTGACAGCACCTTTTTTTCCCATCATACACAGGCATACAGCATATAACTTCTTTTTGCATAAAGTTTATTAAATGCTTTTGCTGTTTATGCATAATTACTGAAAATGCTATCATATTGATGTAGTATTATGCTTCATCTAGTAATATAGTATGAACTTAAATGATAAACTCCAACCCCAGTAACATGGAAAGTGTTTGATTTTGGTAATTAGCAATTTTGTTAATAAGAAAGGGGAAAACAGAGATAGAGAAAAACACCTAAATCCAACAACAAAACCGAAAAAACATTGCTCTGAAGTGGGTTAGCTGCTCTTTCTGTAGGAGAAAAGAGAAGTATCAGGAGCAAGTCTAGGAAAAGTTTAAAATGCTGCTTTCTGGGGGCTGTCTAGCAAAGGGAGGGCTGCAAAAGTCCCTGGGCTTGCTGGGCTGTGTTTAGAGGCCCGTGGATTGATGGGGTTGCGAACCCCTCTGAGGGGTAGGTGTTGCGAGCTGTCCCAGCTCCCGTAATTAGATAGGTTCAGCACTCTTTACGAGTGGCTTACGTTTACTGATTAATGTTCCACTTGTGCACAGATGTGATTTAGCTTTCTGCTGAATAAACACAACATGGGGATGGAAAGGTGATAACTGCTATACTCAGCAAAAAAGAAGGAGCCTATAAATATGCCAGTGGGTCAATAGAAGTGATTTCATTCTGCCTTCACAAGACTGCTGATGAAGTCTGACAGGGAGCTCTACTTCATTAATGCATCACAATGGTGAAGAAAGCCTGAAGGGCAAAAAGAGCCACCTGCAGCAGATTGGAGCCTGGGCTGCAGCTGTCAGAGAACAGCCAGGGAGAAATGAAAAGGGCTGCAACAAGGAAATAAAGAGGATATCATAGGCGGATAGGGTGTGTTTTCACTCCTGCCTGAAAAGGCTGATAGGGGAGGCATACTGCTCAGGGCACTGACTGCAGATGAAGCTGTGCTGCTGATTAGAAACAATTCATGGAGCAAGCCCTAGCAGTGTGAAAGATGTTTTGGTTAAGGCACTGAACAGAAAGCTCTAAGTCTAAGGATGGGTAAATGCAGACAAATGTAATGATTTATTAAAAAATAAGAGCGTCTACTGAAGAAAAAATGCTCATGACACAACAAGAAAAAAATAATACACTTGGGAGAAAGCACTGGGAAGTATCAGATAGTCAGTATATAGCTGAGAAGTGTTGTTATGTGCTCTGTTTCTGAAGGTCTTTCCAGGAGCTCCTGCTCATGGCTAATGTCTCTAGTGGCTTCCCAGCTTCTGAAACTGCAGTTCCTGCCTGTCTAAAAAAGGAGTATGTTGCTGAAAAAACAAAGCAGTGCAGAGGGTGAAAAAAAGGAGAAAAGGCTGTGATTGCCCTCTAGTAAAAATAAGCTCCCCAAAAGCCATCCATGGACCTGGTTGAAATTGCACAGTGGTGATCTGTCCTAGCACATAACAAAAGCAAGGAACTGAGAATAGTCCCCGTGGTCACTGGGAGCCATTGAACTTCTTCAAACTAGAACTGTAGGTCAGCAACCACAGGGAAGCCCATGAAAAGGCTCCTTCACTTTGTGGTGTGCTAGGTGGGAAGTGTAGAAATGAGGAAAAAAGGACAAAAGTTCAGCCGGGGCCTAGGCAGAAGCACCTGATCCACACCTCTGTACCTTTGCTCTGACTCATTCACATCTGCCCTGATGTTTTCACATTGTCACAAAGTCTGATCATTGCAAAGCCTCAGAGATAGCTCAAAACAGTCTGACACTCCTGAGACCAGCATTAAACCCAACTCTGACTCTGTCCCCATACCTGTTTACCATTCCTTGCAGCTGGACCCTGTCTTTAACTACTGTCCTTTCCTAGATCACAAGAGAGTCATCTATGCTCTGCTTATTAGGTATTTGCTTTATTTTATTGAATTTTTTTATTTATTTCCCTATTGTGTTCTTATCCTGTGTGCACAGTGACAGGAAGGAGGTACAGACAGATTGCTTACTGATCCTTTTGAATGCTTTCAGAAAATCCAAAGATTTCTTGTTCTCCTTTTACCCTGCTGGGCTGTCTTTCTGCGTCACTATGGTTTCTATACAGGTAATTATTACTTACAGACAGGAGTAAATTACTTACTTTCGCTAACTGAAAAGATCTGAACTTTCCACAATGTGTTTCAAAATTGTTTTTCCATCTCCAACACTTCTAACCAGACAGAGGCAAAAGCTGAATCTATCACCTGTGGTACTTCCAGTTTTACACAGAAAAATGCCACTCTTGTTACACTAGATTTTAAATGAGATGGTCTGCCACAAAGCTGACTTCCTGAGGTGAAAGAGAAAATCCTTAATATAAAGATATTATACTAGAGAGGAGGCCATTGAATATATTTTTGTACAAGCCACAGCTTGGGAGATTAAAATTAGAGGCACTTAGAAAAATGCTTATAATCCTCAGAGGGCAGAGATCAGTACTGTATAGTTCTGAATCCTCCCCAGCTGACTGTTCCTCACTCGGCTATTCAGTGACTAATGACATATTCAGATGACACAGCTTGAGCTGCAAACACTTATGAGGATGGTGCAGTCAAGAAATTGAACTTAGAAAAGCTAAAAACAGAAAAAGAGCAGTTGCCAGGCATGAGGATCTGCCATTTCTTTCGTGGGAGGGAGGAATTAGCTCTCTTTGCAGAGGCATCACTCCCTGATTTGCTAATGGGTTAGGGCTTTGTAAGCGAGAGAGCTGAAACCTCTACCTCAGCATGGATTGTTAGGTTTCACCTGTAAATGAGGCCACCCAAGGTCATGGTATGAGAAAGTTTCCAATGGGGTCATGCCTCACAGAGCAATTCACAGGGACTCCAGCAGTGTCCCTGCCTTTTCTTAAGCCTCCTGGTCTTAGGAGAAGGACTGGATCATATCCTTGACCTCACTTTCCTTTGAGATCTCACAAGGTCATGGAGGCCCAGGCATGTGGCAACATCCACACACATGGAGAGGATATGGCAGGAAGAGCCAGTAATACAATGGGTGCCCATTCTCTTGTGTGACTCTTGTGTTGCAAACTACATGGGAGTGGTTCTATTATGAGGTCTCTCTGTTCCTCCATATCAGTCAAAGCAGTTTCCCTTGAAGTCCCTCTTGAGGAACGTCTCTCTTGGCGGAGTTTCCTGGGGCCAGGATGAGTACAGAAATCCTTGGCAGGGTAAATCAGCATAGTTAAGATTCATATGGACACTAATGGAATTCATCTGTCTGGCAGCTTCAGTCATCTTTAGCAGTCTTCAAAATAAACAATTTGGACCACACAACAAATAGATCAAAAAGTAACAAACTCAGTTAAGTTACAGAAACCATCGATGAGCAAATAATGTCACAAGTCTGGCATCTGACTTAAGCAGTTGCTCTGCAAAGGCTGCTGTCATGGCGATGCAATTGATCAGTAATTCTTCTCTCATCTTGTACCCAGAAAACAACCCAAACACCGGATCCCGTTAGCTGCCAAAGCAACCTGGTTTTCCGGGGGGGCAAATACCTTGTGTGCAGTGCAAGAAGCAGCTTTCCTGTTTCTGTGCTCTGAGGACAATATATTACTTCAGCTCATAGCTTTGTGAGAGGGTTGTGCATGCCTGTGTTTAAAGAGCCACATACTGCTGACCTTGAGAGGCTGCATCTGCCCAGGTCTCTCTCCCATCAAAGCACAAGAATTCTACAGCCTTGCCTGGAATAGACCTATGACACACGTTGCATTCAGAAACTGATGTCTCAAAATACCGACTGCATCCCTGGACATAATTTGGCCCCCTGTGAGAAGTGAAAAACCCCAAGACACTGTTCTGGAGGCTCAATGCAGCATGTCTGCATTCCCAGCTGGATTTCAGCTCATGGGTCCCAGGGGCACCAAGTCAATACTCTAAAGTAGGAGCATTAGAGCTAAGTGCCACATTGGCTGCTGCCGTAAAGCCTCATGTAAATATTACACCTCAGTCTGCAAGGCACAAAATGTTTGGTTTCTGAGTCTATTAATATATAATGAGGATACAATATAATTAATATAGTTTTGATTTTCCTATAAATCCACATTACTAATAAGAATGCAAAGTTATTACTCAAAACCTATTTGCAACAAATGGCCATTTTCACTGATTAAAAATGGAGTTTGTGTTTTAAGTGATATTTATGGTTTTACTGAAATTAATAACTATTAGATTATTGAGCTACAAGATAATTAAGAAAAGTGGTTTTACTTAAACACTTTTCAGAAGCTACCTCAGGGACATGTCCTTTATTTGTTTTGTTGTTTTTTTTTTTTTTTAATATTTTTAACATCTTCTAGAATTTCTGTATCCACTTGCAGACTGAAAAATGAAAGATTTTTCATTTTCATTGAAAATATCTTAACATTCCAGATGATTATTCCTCTTGAGGTGTGTTGAGGTTATGAAGTAATAACCTCTGTATTGTGAATTCTTTTGTAATCTGAAACATCATTGCAAAGGTATTATCATTCACTCACTAAAGAATTAAAAGTTGATGTATCCATAGAAAATGAAGCTAAATACCTTGGCCAAATTTTGCACAAGAATAATAACGTTAACCCTCTCTCTGTTGATTTAGAACTGTCTTAAGATTTTTAATTTTAGCCTTCACAAATATATATGTAAACTAGTATATGACAAAGCTGCATGCGATTTGAATGCATTCTTCACATTGCTGTACTTGTAGAGAACTTGGTTCAGTTGCTTATACTTCATTTGTTAAAAATTTTTAAAATTGCTTAATTAAAGCTATTTTGGTTTTAAACCTGAAGGGGAAATTCTTCTTTGACTTGGACTTGGACTTGGACAAGGTTTTTTCAAGCTTTGGAGCAGCGGGAGAAGCTCTGCCACAGTGATCAAGCACCGATTTTGATCATTACGCCCTAGAAGTGCATTTTGTGGTTGGTGTGGGAAATTACAGGAACACTGGAATACCATTCACTGAAGGCATGTCCTTCTCATTATTCTACCCCAGTTTGTGACAGCTTTGAATGCAGAGCTATGGGCATTAACAGGTGTTTGGGTTTTTTGTCCTGCATGCAACAGCTGTGCAGTATCCAAAACTTACAGAACCTTCACTGTCGGGCAATGTTGTTACATTGTTTACATGAGATTTTCTGCTATAAAGAACTGGTAGGTGATAGAACTTTGGTCATGAATTCCTGGAAAATTTGAAGTCTTCAATATACCTCAGCTGGAGAGGATTAAGAGACTACCAGGAAAGAAATTTCAGTGGGAGGGAAGAGTGCCCCAATGAAGAACCCTGAAAGTGCATGAAGAAGTCTCACAGGTGCGTGTTTTAGATGAAGTGCTTGTCAGGTCAGTCCTGTGATATTCAAAGTCCAGCTGCCAGGCTTTCAGGTCAGGTAATTTCTCCTTCACACCCGTGGGATCAGGGACTGCTCAGAGGTAGGGCCAGCGGGTTCGTGTCCATGGTTAGTCTCTTGAATCTGCCTCTTTTCTTGATATTGAGGCAATGAAGCATCTGCTCTGAACAGAGTTAATAAATGTGACAAGGAGAAGTTGAGGGCATCTCAAGTGAAACTGTTATTTATTTATCTTATTTTAGAATATAGTCAATAGATATCATCACGTTTTCCTCATTAAGTGCTTCCTCATTTACAAGCTATTGGTTTTCTATCCAATCTTGGAGCCAAACAGTATCAAATACCAAACGATCTTGAAGTTTACAATTAGGTAGAGTGAAAATGCTGGAAATGGGAAGACCCTCAATAATTCCATGGCATCAGAAAATTAAATTTCTGCAATAACAAATTACGATATAATGAGGTCACATTAGAGGAATAAGAGGCCCAGATGCCTCAATGATTTAATCTGTCTCTTCCTGTAGGCCTGCAACTTATTTTAATGAATATTTTGATAGATAACATATTTGGTTCAAAATAGGTCTTTAAAGACAGTTGTGAGAGTATTATATTTTAAAGATGCTATGATAGACATTCATTTCATTAACTGCCTGATAAGAAAGAATCACTCTACAAATGTACTGGTATCAGCCTTACTATTATGACCCATCTGCTCTTATTGAGTGAAGTGACAGTAATATATCTTTATTGGCCTCTTCCTTGGATGCTGTAGAGGCTCATTTTCTTTGTCTAATGAAAAGCCAAGTGACACTAATGAAACAGGTACTGCATATGCCTGAACTTCAGCAGAGAAAACAGAACATCAAGTGAAAAGCTCTGTAAAGAAAAGAATCAAGTGTAAATGCATAAATGAGTCCAAAAAAAAAAAAAAAAGAGGGAGAAAAATAACAGTCATATCAAGAATGCTGATTTCTTTATTTATTTATTCTCTATTAATCAAATATGGGGTTTAGTCTAATGGCAAGGACTATAAGAAACTCTGAAACAGAGATTTGTTGCCCTTTTGATTTTTCAGTTGGAGAAAAATAGATCTTATTCACAGTTTATTTATTTTTATCAAAGCTCAGAAGCCTTTCCCTAGCTACTGTGATGTTACCTAAGGGCCAAACATAAGCAGATTTGTTCTGAATGCTCTCAGGTGGGGTGAGGTAGCCCATCTCATTTTTGCCTGATTTCTTCATTGCTGTTGTAGTGAAACAGTGCTCATCACTCTGATATTCAGTTTGTTGCTGTGTAATTATCATGCCATTCCCAAAGTCCACATTTTATCTCATGACACATTTTAGCTACAGACTTTCAAATATATTGGCTTTTAACAAAAATGGTAATGATGCAGCAGACATGCAGATACACCAAGTTTAGGTAGTTAATAAAAAATAGAGAATTTTGGATGCCTTCTGAAGGGATGTGCACTTCAGATCTGTATCTGCTGGGACATCTGCTGAGCCTCTGTTGCCACGCATATGAACGTGTCATTTCTCACATGAAAATTCAAAAGTGGCCAAGGGGACCCAAAAATGAGACTTGTTTTAAGAATAAATTTTGTTGTAGTCTATCAAAGGCTTTGAAAGTAAGCTCTGACTTGAATTCAGGGGGAAGCAAATAGAGCAGAGCAGATGAATAATATTAGCTGGAGCCTTTTTCTTCTTTGGAATACATTGTCTGAACTATACAATGGTTCAAACCCTTGTGTCATTGCTAGCATTTATTCAGATATGAAAGACCGAATAAGGGTACCATGAAAAAAGAATATCATAGTCTCCTACAAAACTATGCATGCCCAGGGCATGTTTTCTGTAGCTGACATTTGAGAATTTAAAAAAAATTCTCCTCTCAATGTTCCCTTAACCTGAGTAATCTGTGACTTTTATTTACTTGAAAAAAATTAGAATTTTCCAGATTATTTAGATCTTTTTCCTCTATCTAGATTCACATGGCCTAGATCAATTCCTTATCCATGTAGTAGGGATTGATATCACTGGTTCTTAACTGTCTATGTAGAAATTTCAGAAATTTACAAGTGTATAAATATCTCTAAACAAAATCTTACCTGGAAAGACTGGTGAAGCTTGACAGACAGGAAGTACCCAGTTAAAGTACTCTAAAGTCTTGTATCTGCCTACTGTGTACATGCATTACGATAGAGACTTTAATCCACATGATCCACAACAGTTTTTATTTATTCTTTTGTGAGTGATCCCAAATGTCCTTTAATGCTTAATATCCAAAAGCTGCACTGAGCAGAAATGTATTCCTTTTTCTGGATCTTTAGTCTGATTCTGATATCTGTGTCCTCTTTGTAGGTATTAATGAATTTATTTATACACCACATCAGCGAGGTAATAGGATGTTGTCTCAGGTTTAGAAATCGGTAACGAAGTCACTGACACTAAAGCCAAAATTGCCCTATATCAGTTCATTTTTAGAGGTTAGTTCTTGAGAATAGAGCCTAGTTTTTTCTGTGCGTTTTGCTGCCTTTCATGTGTTCAGAGCACAGTTCATATCAAACTTTTGCAATTATGAGTTCAATACTCCAGCTGTTTCAGACTGGGCACTCAGAAAATGAAACAGTAGTGATCACAGAGAAAGAGTTTGCACAAATGCTATGATCAGTATCACACAGAAAAATGATGATGTAGACAGAGAAAAAAATCAGAGATCAGGATGATAGTCCAGGGACTTAATCAGGAAGATAGTTTCTCTTCTGGGAATTTTCATCCTGTTTTATGTAATATATCCCGTTCTCTGAAACCAGCCAGAAATGGGAGTCTTTCACATAACTGTCCACTTCACTTTGATTCATCCTTAGGACATGATCTGTCCAGCAAATTGCACAAGGCAGGAGTACTGCAGATGAACATGATATGCTGTGTTTATCATATAAAGCCATACAACTAAATATACTCTGATAATGTATATGTGCCTATGCAGGTTGTAGATTATCTATAGACACGGTTTGAGGCATTGCATAATTCTGAGTTCTTCGCCTTGTAAACTTATAAAGTGCACTGGTTTGTTGTTGGGGTTTTTTTTTCATCTTCTTAATAAGTTTTCCAAGTTAAAAAAAAAAAAAGTTCTCTTCTGCAACCACTTTATTCCTTTCCCTCTCCCAGAATCAGCAGGAACTTTAGGTAGAAAAAACCAGTTGTTTTTGTACTTTGAGTTATCAGCATTTTTAGTAGCCCTAGACCATGAATTTAAATGTTTACCTAGTTTGTTCCTCTTCCATCTCCCTCATTTATGCTGGATAGACCACTTAATCTGATTCAGAGTCCACTAGCAAGATCCTAAATGGGCCAGCTGGCAGAATTAAATGAAAAATATAGTTGAAATAAAGGGCACAGTAGGAGGAATGTCCTTAAGAAGCTGATTTTAAGTTGCTTCTGACAAGGAAGTTGCACCCACTTTGATCCTTTCAGCACCTTCAACAGGCACATGATTCTGCAATTTGTTGTGGCAGCAGAAAAATGACATTGTATGTCAAAGACTGCAAGCCTAATTCTGTCGTTACAACTTACAAAAGCTAATAAAAAATTCAGTATCTGAACACTAATGACAACATTGAAAACAAGTTTACGATCACAGCCTTGTCTCCCTATACTGCTACTGCCTCAAATTATTTTCCTATTCATTGAGATGGAGGTTGCAGCTGAGGAGAGGCTTGTAATGTAGTGGACATTGCTGCTTAGCCTGTGAACTTCTTGGACCCTCAAACTGAAAAAGAAGTGACTTTTCTTGATTTGCTATTCTGCTATTTTTTTACCTTTTTGATGTTGAATCCAGTGTGTACGTACTTAATGTCTCAGAAATTCTTCTCAACCAACTGGTAGCAATTTCTGGTAGCAATTCTTCCTTCATATTTCATTGTATTCCATATCAAAAACTTAATTTACTCTGAACATCTTGTCTTTGATGCTTGTGAAGCTTGTCATTCATATGTTAATGATGTAAAATGAAGTTGACAGAATTACATACGTGCTTGGATATCTTCCTCAGTGTGCTGTTTATTTGCCCTGGTATCACGTTCAGGTTTAGTTAGTGAATTTGCCTTATCTGGTTACCTGTTTAGTACCTGATCGTCCATTCTTGCCTTTTTGTTGTCTTGAAGGAAGAATTTTTATCTCTTTGCACTCTCTTGATGACGTTTAATCCATTCTGGAGCTCCCAATATATGTGTGTGGTCACTGTTCTCTCTGCTTTCTGCTTCCTTGCTCGAGTACACAGAAGAAACTGATCTGATCTGATCTGTACAACTCATCTGCATTTTGGTGCATACATGACTTAATCTTCAGACTTTTGCACAGAAGGTGTGCGCACATCCCACCAGCTTGAACTTCAGGCAGAATATATCCATCCCTTTAAACAGCCTGGAACTGCACTTCTTGAGGTAGGATGTCCTTGAATTTGATTTCTGAGCATTAGCTTTTTAACTGTATTGTTCAGAAGAGGAATAGAGAGCAACAATATGAACAGCCAAAATAATCAGTATCAGCCCAGTAAAGTGTGACAGCTCCTCTCTCTGATCTCTCACTGCTTTATGGGAATAGAAGCACACATTCATCAAGTGCACATATTGTATATTAACTGAGGAGATTTTTTTTTTAACAAAAACAGCATTCCCAGTGTGCGTTTGCAACTCATTATATCTAGGAATGAAGCCACATACCCTGTTAGAGCTGCATCTGCTACAAAATGCAACAGCTTGTCAGGTTTTTGGTTGCTGTGTGTACTTCAGTCTGGTGCTCTTCTGTCTGTGTTGGACTCATCTTAGACTCTCAGCCTTGTCAAATCCTCTCTGGGATGAAACAGACCTGCATAGGAATTTTCTCTTTTTCCCTCTCCAGCTGGGAATTTCAAGGAAATTATATTGGACTGGGTAAGAAAAGCAAGATTCCCTAAAAACCTTCCTGATTTAGAAGGAAAATGAGATCACCAGTGCACAAAGGAGAATTTACTTCACAGAACCCTGGCTGTGCCGCAGTGTGGCTCCCTTCCAGCACAAATCAAGGAGGAGGATGCAGGAGCATTCCCTAACCCAAGCCAATGCCAGGATACACACACAGAACTGGGATCCTAGAGGAGCTCCTGGGTCTGTCAGTTTAGGTGTGACTATGATAAAGCTCCAGTTCCTGTGGCATTTCCTCTCAAAAGACAAAAATTGCCCCCTGAACCCCACACTAATGACCCAGAGGATCACACTATCAATGAGGTCAGACAGCACCTCTGGAGACTTTCTAATCCAGCCCCCTGCTCATAAAAGGGTCAGCTAGACCAGGTTTTGGATAACTCCAGGGATGAAGACTTCACAACTTACCTGGGCAACCTGTGCTACTTTTTGACCACTCTTGTAGCAAAAAACAAGTTTGCTTTCTCTATTTAAATTTGTGCTTGTTGCCTCTTATCTTTTCACTGGATATCACTGAGAAGAGCCTGGCTTTGTCTTGTTTACTCCTTTCACACACCATCATTGAAACTTTTCAGGTTGCTTCTGCCCTGCTGTATTACCCCTCTGGAAGATACTGAGTTGGTTATTCTCCTGTGAGGACCAGGGTCTGCAAATGTGAAGCACTTTTCTCAAGAAGACTCACATAGTACTTCTTACTGATTGTGGTTCTGTAAAAAACAGCCATGAGAAGGTTGCTCATGTTGTTTTGCCTTCTAATCTAGATCCATAAGGTCTCAGCTGTCTCCTCACCCATTCTAAGGCAGAGTTTCATGGATCCTTGTTCCTCTGTCATGTATAGAACAACTCCACTCTTCACCATCATGGCATATCCTTCCCAAAGAGTCACTGCATTGTTCCAGTCATGTGAGCTGTCTCACCACATCTCCATGATTCCAATGAGATCTGTATAACCCTGTAAATCCAACACCTGCAGACAGACCTCTTAATCTTCCTGTTTGCTTCCCATCCTGCATGTGTTAGTGTACAGGCACTTCAGAGAGGCACTCAGTCTGATTGGGGCTGATTTCCCCCAAAATGCTAAGAGAATTTCCTCCATATCCTGTAGGTACTTCCTTCCCTGGGTGCATGTACTTGGGGTGGACTCCCTTCTGCCCGGTTTTGATGATTAAGAGTCTCCCTTTTCCACATCTCTCTGCACTTTTTGCTTATCAAACCAGGGGATAATGATGTAATGACCTTCATCACTCCCAGTGTAAAGGTCTTCTCACCAGATTGGCCAGCTTATTGGCAAAGATTCCCTACCTGGTCAGGTGTCCTGTCTTTTCCTGTCAGTTCTTGATCTTCAAAAAAGATACCAGAGTCCTAGAATTCAAATCCTTATTTTCAACTCTAGCTATGCAAACATTTTTTAATGCAAATTGTGGAACTGTGGAATCCATCTAATCTTCCCTGAGTTCTCCTTCTCTAGCACCTGCTAGAGAGAGACCAAAGGATGTCCTTCTCCTTGACCCTCATTCCAGAGCCCCATAATCACTCTTGGCATGATTCAGACCTCGTCTGGCAATGCTATAGGTGCCCACGTAGAAGAGCAGTGGGACTTCTAGCATGAGGGCTAGATAAGCCTCCAGTGTCCCACATCCAAGCCCCAGTAAGTGTCAAAAACTCCCTGGACATCAGGTCAGGCCAGCAGAGCTGTCTCTGTGGTCCATTGCTTCCCCTGGCACTTCCCTCAGTGCTGCCATGGGATGCTGTGCATCACTACCTTCAGTCATACCACTGAGGTAGGACTGGGGCTTTGTCTCTGTGACAGCTCAAACTAGATCTGGGAGACCTCTTTCCTCACCTCTGATGCCGCACAGATGCTCACCAGTGCCCACCACCTGTGGGCAGGTAGCTCGTCTCCCTGGTCTCAGCCTCTGAAGAGCCCCAGGCACCCCTGCAGCCCAGATTTGAGGGCCAGGTCTTACCATACAGAGCTCAAGATGAGCCTAGAAGATTAAAGTTTGGGTCTTGATACATCCTTACGCTGTCACAGACCCCAGCCATCTCTTCTATACACACTTACTGCAGAGGATGTAATTTAAACAAAGCCCCTTCAGATCACCACACAGATAAGGAGGGTTTTTTGTCCCTAACATGAAGAGCTTGAACAACTGGGAATATGCAATCTATCTATAAAGGCAATATTTTTTTTATCTTTATGGAATTTCTCTATCAGCTATTTCAACTCCTGATATATAAAGCTGCAGATAATACTGTGGATCATTGATGTTTTCTGAGAGATGTGTGGTTATAGTCAGTCATGTTTATTAAAATGTTTAAATGTTTTGATTAGCCTAATTGAAAAACAACACCAAAATAAACTTTTCAAAATATTTCCACAATGCAGGGTGTTATATAAAACTGTCAAAAAGTGAGTTGGCATTGTACTGATTTTTGCAGGAAGGCAAGTACAAGTATTTATTTTGAAGTTGATAGAATACAGAAGGATCAGAGATATGATTTCATTCTCCTCTGCAAACCTCCTTCCAGATTCCTAAGTCTCTCACAAAGCAGATGTCATTTTGAAGATTCAAAATAGAACACCAATAAAAAAAATCAGCATTCTTAAAGTATTCTGTTATGCTTTATTCCCGTTTGCTAGTAGAAAGCATGTGTCTTGAATGTTAATTACATATTATTTTAGGAAGGCAGAGGACTTCACGAGGCAGATATGAAACAAGATGCACAAAAGCACCATGGGATAACCTCTTTGGTTCCAGCGGCTGGTGCTTTTCTGTAATCTCTTCATATTACTGCAGCTGTTATGTAGCTTAAGTGACACACAAGAAGCCTTAGGAATAAGGCTCAGTTTAACGAAATTCTATATTTAGTCTTTTTGGTAAAACTGCCAATATAAGCATTAGGAGCACTGAGATCCTCAGTTTCTGAACCTCTGATTTTGCAGGATGAAGGCAAAGAAAGGCAAAGAAAGGCAAAGAAAGGCATAGAAACCCAGCCCTCTCATCAAAGAGGTGCCTCTCATCTGTGTTATAGACAGCTTCCACTGAAAATCTTTTCCATTGACTTCATAAGGCTTTGATAGAAGCCTTCAATGCAAAATGCAGAGGAATAACTAGATGAGTTCCCAACAGTTGCTCTAGAGCAGTGGATGGCTTTCTGGAGTCTCTTTTTTTTAAAGCATCACATTTGTGTAATTCCTCTGAAAAACATGACATGATAGCCAAATTTCACTAAGAGACTATACTAATCCCTTGATACTACAGACTGACTTAACATCTCTGTGCCTAAAATTAAGAACAGAACTGCCTATCCTCTCTGGTTTTAGGCCATTTTCTGTGAATTGCTAAAGAAACAAGAAGTACATAGGTTCTTCTCAAAGCTGATGCTTGTCTGATGATATCTCTGAGGTGGTTGGAGTTGCAGAGGGGAAATATCCTTCCAGCTGTAAAATCAAGTCCCAAGAAAGTGCTGGGGCCTCTTGAGGCTAGATGATAGTTAAGGTAAGCTCGATGAGCTGTGTTTCCCTGCAGTAGTGGCAGCAGAATTGCACTGATGCAGAGCTGCCTCTTGGTTTCCCGCATACTTCTAGACACACTGAAGATGAGCAAAAATTAGGACCTCCAAGAACACGAGAGTTGGCTGGTATTTCAATGCTGTCATTTTAAAGCAATACTCAACACACCTGCAGCAGTGGCGCCATTTTATAAAAGGTGTCATTTAACACTAGGCTTACCCCAGACTCATGGATGTTCCAAGAGTTCACGTGCTGCTGAAAATTCTCGTGGTAAAGAGAAACTGCAGTTAGTACAGCTCTAGATCTCATCAGTGAAATACGCTTCATTGAATTTCTTTCAATACATACCAAGTATACATAGGGGAAAGAGATGCACAGATCCCTGACCCATGGAGCACAGTTTCTTTAACCTTATATCTCAGCCACAGCCCTGAAAAGCTTATCTAGCCTTCCCCGCTTACCACATTGAATACACTGGAATCAAAACTGATCATTCCCAAGGGCTATTGTCCACAGCACGCTGCTCAGGTTAAGCAGCTTGCAACTTAATTTGATTTTCAAAGATTTTATGTTTCTCAAAGTCAAGAGCAAGATATATTACCAGGTAAACTAAACACTGAATTCATTACAAATTCCTGTTGAATCCTGTGATAATGCCTAGTACCTATGAAATGGGTGGTACATATTTTACGTCCTTATTCTTAGAGTTGGTCTTTTCTCTTTGCAAATCAAACTGTGTAGGCTGAAAAGGCATACATGTAGAATTGTTTCAGCACAGAGGAGTGACATGGGAGACACAAGAAAATGTTCTCAAGCCACCTATGGGTATATTGTGGAGTGTGGACTTTTTCTTTGGTTTAGTGAGGAAGCAAACCAAGAATATATTGAAACTTCTGTCATTATGTGGCTGCATGGTAACAGGTCAGGAAGATGAATAATGTTGGTTTGGAAGATGTTCCTCAAGACAGTATGGTGGCTTACATTACTAAAACTAGCTTTTTTGATTGTATAACTAGTCTCAAATACATCCCAAAATATGTTTTATTACTGATGGTAGAAAATCTTCACATGGTACTTCTTTGCTTGTTGACCCAACATAGGCTCCTGTTAAAAAATGATAATCCTTAGAGTCAATTCCCTGGAGAGTTCCCAAAGCATTTCCTGGATAATAATGATGCAATAGTTTCCTATCCTATTGATGACTGTCCCAGAGCACCTCAGAACAAATGCTCCCATTCCCTGAAAGCTGCTCAAGTACCAGGATGCTGCTATAAATGGTTGAAATGTGATGCAGTTTCCCCTTCAACTTCCTCCAGATCAGCCTAATGGGGATTAAGAGCCATTAAAGGCTCTTTGCAGCATATGCAGTTGCTATTGATCAGTTGTTTTAGCCAATGATCTGATTACAACCATCATCTCTTTACAGTGCTTTACTGGCAGAAAAGAACATACAAACATACTATAAAAGGTGAAGAATGAAGGTACCAGACCTTCCTGTGTGTGCTAAGAATTTGTTTACTTGCTAAAAAGAAGTATTGCCATTGTTTTTTCCCATGAGTAAAAGTTTCTACCTGCAAACCAAGTAGCCAGTTTGAAGCAAAATCATATACATGTGTAGAGCTCAGGGGGTTTGTCTTGCCAGAGCATGGCACAGTACATTTTCCCTTTGTTGTTGAATGGAGGCAGAGCTTAAACAAGATGATTTTGGTAAGTGCTTTCCTGCCTTTCACTGCTGCAAAGTTTAGGAAAACTTCCAAGAATTGGATCCTGCCCCCTTGGACTGACAAAGGTGAAACCTGCATTTGCCTGTGGTGAGTCATGTGGTAACCCCATGGCTTTTTAAACAGACACATGCTACCCTCTTGGACCGCTTCTTAAAAGAACCCAGAGGTGACTCTGCCATATAGAACCTAACTGTGGGTAAACATTTGGACTCTGAAAGCAGGTGCTGATTGAGCCCCTGTGAAGGGTAGTCTGAGGAGCAGTATGCCAACTTTCTGGCTCTTCTGGGACTGAGCCTTCCAGGTCTATGGAGGCTGTGAAGGCTGTGGAGCATGCACAGAGGCAGACCTGAAATAGTCGAAGTCAAATCTACAGGCCTCCCATGAGGGAAGCTGAAGCTGAGCAGAGCCCGTCTGGAGAACAATTATTTAGTGTCAGCACTCAGTCTCACCCAAATTCTGGGTTTGGTGCCTCTGTTCCCGTAATAGTTTGAGCAATCATCCTCTGAATGATTTCTCTGGCAAGGTAAAGAAGAAAAGAAGGGCACTGAATTGAGAAGTCTGACACAAAAGGAATTCCTGAAAACTCTTAAGATCCTTTGTGGTCCCAGCATTTATTTTGCAGTATTAGATGGCTCTTGGGGAAGAGGTCAGGCTTCATTTGCCTGATCGTGACAGTCTTTTATGAAACAGTGGCAGAGTAGGGGTAGCACACTGGCTCTCTTGTTCAAAGCAATAGAACTGCTGATAACTCACTATTTCAACACGAAAATTGGCATTAGGTTTAAGAGAATAGATTTAGCAGCTCACACAGATGATTTGAGATGGTACAGGGTTACTTGGCTCTTTGTGACTGGACAGGAAATACAACACAGCCATTCATGTCTTCCTCAGGACAAAAATAATACTTCACTAACAAAGTCACAGATTTGTTCATCTATGGTGTGTCATTACTTAGACAGGCCCTAGTCTCCTGGGAGAAGGTCCAGGGTAAGAAGATGTGTAAACACCATCAATAAAGTACCAATACTTATGAAAGCACAATATGAGTAGGTGTCCAGGACAGAAATGAGATACCTGCCTGACAATGAAAGTGTATGACAATGTTAGTGACTGAATGTGGGTTGTTGAAACAAGTGGGAGAGAGGTATCTTCCTCTTTGACCACTGCAATAATTTGGTCTTGATTACTAGAAAGGGCAGGGTGTGTTTTGTATTTCTCTTTATTTCATGAAAGAAGAAAGAAACCCATCCCAGCACAGCCTGTGACTCCCTAAAGAACTGCAGAGTTCTCCATGTGCAGAGGAGAGTGATCTGCTTTAGAAACATGAGCGTGAGCAGAAAGTGATGCTTACCCACCTTTGAAAGCCCCATCATTTATTGTCAACGGAATGACTTCTTGTAGTATTTTATTGTTCTTAGAAAGGAAGAAACTCAGACAGGGCACAAATAATCTATCTAGTTCCCTGGTACTCTGGAGTTACAAGGTTACAAGGCCTCTTCTGAGCCATGATGATTTGAACACATTTGTTTCTTACATCTACAACATAGATATTCATGGAACATTTTATTGGGCCTTTATCTGATTCTTGAGTGTTTTTCTCTTTGTGATAGTTTCCAGCTGTATAATTTAGTTGTAATAGAGACCACCAGTTTTGATTTATTAAAAGATCACGATGCCCTAAAACCTTGATTCCAGCAGGCAACACCAGAAAGCATGTTTCCTATGAAATGTCCACAGAACTCAGTAGATCAGGTTGTTGATTTTCTTCCTAGAGCAGGAGAATTCCATGCAGGCTTGCACTGCTGCAGGTATTCCTGCACCACACAAGGCTCCCAATACAAAGAGCAGGGAGCATCAGTGTCCTTGTGGACTGCTACTGGGCTAGAGGCATAGCTCCTCAAGAGAAGCAATTTGTTACCCTCGACCTCAGCACAGCAATGAGCCAAGGATTGTCAGAAACTCCTGCTGTCTGAGATGCTGCTGGCGCAAAAATCTTCCTCCACCTTGATGCAGGGTGAAAATGTGCAGCTGGAGGGAGCTGTCCTGAGGATGAGAAGAGGCAGAACACACATGACTATGCAGAGAGATATTGCAGAGAGCTGTTGCAAACACAACAAGTGTTTGGAAAGGGAGCATACTGTAGTAAACCTCTGTGTAGGAAGGAAACAAATCACTGTGGGCTATCAAGGGGACATGTGATGAGACACAGGAAGAGTGAAGGAGGGATGTGATGTTCCCTCTAGGGCTTTCAGCGTAGCTTGAGGGAACTAGGACAGTTGCACTGATATGATACATAAAAGAAGCCTCCAGTAAGTTCCTCCTCCAGGGCAAGTATCCATCACTAGCACGAAGAATTCATGAACTGTAAGACACAGATCCTCTTTAGTCAATTGCTGCTACCTACCTGATTGCTGGGGCTCCTTCCTACTTTTCCCTCTTCACAGCCTTGAATTCAGGCACTCCTACAGCATCTGGTTATTTTGTATTTGCATCTGAATCTTATATATTAAGACCATAGTAAGTAAACAGTTCTGCCATACTGACTTGCCTCGCTTGTGCTCGGCTGTGTTCCCTCCAGCAACATAGATTGAGAAACTGGGTGCAGCAGAAACACTGCCAATAGCTACTTGCTATAAAAAGCTAATAGTCCTTCATGAACCAGGACAGGAATAACAGGAATGCAGCCTAAACTCTGGACTGCTTGCACTACCCTTTGATGAAACTGTGCCCTGACACCAGGATGGTGAGACCACTTTTTCTCATTGCAGTCATTGCTCACCACAGTGAAGGTCAGAATTTTTCATTGTCAATCAGTCATTTTACCTCTGACCTTGAAAATCCGCAATACTGCCTACTGTTTTGAAAGCGAAAATCATGATTTTAGTGACAGCGTTATTTTGCTAATCTTTTAATAGTGCCTGGCAGGATCCCTGTGCTGTTTTATTGTCTTTTCTTAGAATCCCTGGCTCAGAATGGATTGCAACTTTCATGATTTTATATGGAAATACAGTCTAAGTCCATGCTGTCTGCCATTTCCTCAGAGGCGACTTCTAACTCACTACCTTCTTCATTTATTTCATTGCAACTCTGTTACACAGATTGTGGTCAAGTTTTTTCTGTCAGAGGTGATAAAAAATGTGTATTTCTTCATATATGACTTTTTTTTTTTTTTTTACATATTGCAGCTGTGCAATTCCTGTCTTAACTTTATGCAAGCAGATTTCCAGTCCTGGAGCCTCTTGAGCGATCAACAAATTTTGGTTGTTAAGTCTTTCAACTTTTAGAAAGTTGGAATACAAATACTTGAGTTTACCCTGGGTGAAGCATCTGTGGCAGTTATGTCTCATCTAATGCTTAATGGTCCAATTGCTTGGTAGACCCATTCATAATTCATCAGGCGTCTGATTAAATGTAGTTTAGTCTGATTCATGTGCTGGTGTTTGCAGCTAATTTAAAGGCAGAACATCCTACTTGCACAACTTGCCAGATATGCCATGGATGTAGAATGAACTCTCTCCTGATTAAAATATGAACCCTTTTATATGGTTCCATATTCCCAAAATTGCAAATTCCTTTTTTCTGGGATAGCAGATATTTCTGTTCACATTGATAATTGTTTCTTCATTTCCCTCCTTTTTGCCTTTTTTCTTTCTTCAAAAACTGCAAGAAAATGTAAATCTTTCATTCACTTCTATTTCATATGCGATGAACTGCACAATAGATTAACAAGTCCAAGGCTGGGCATGTAAAGGTGACTTGGACAAATGATAAAAATAATTTCTGTTCTTGGATGTTATGCAGAATACAACAGAGGTACATTCTATTAGTATTCTTCATTTGTTTTCCAGTTACAGTTCAGTACTAGACATTATTGAACAACCTGGTCTAGTGTGAGGAGTCTCTGCCTATGGCAGGAGGGTTGCAACAAGATGTTCTTTAAGATCTCTTCTAACCCAAACCATTCAATGATTCTATGATCATTTCCCTGACTTTGTAGCAAGTTGACTGTAGCTTTTAGAAAATGTTAAGTGACTGCAGAGCAGTGCAGTTTTACCATTTATGTAATGAAGATCTTTCTCTTTAATATCATAACACAGGAAGAATATTATCCAGTATATGTATCTCTTGAAAATTTATGCAAAATAGGGTAACTGACAAAATACTGGAGTGAAAGAGCAACTAGCCTCAGCTTCAGAGAAAGAAAATTAAGAGCAATTCTGGCAATTAATGGTATGAACATCTAATTGCCAGCTATCATATTAAATGAAAATGTAATTGTTTTATATAGCCTCACAAGAAGAGTAGCCCATAAGTAATGGCATTCATAAGGAAATAGTTCTTATAGGTAAATGTGATGACCTTTTCATAAAAGGTTAAATGCTGGACGTGTTGAGGGAACTCACTGTAGGTTAATATGGAGCCACCAAATCTGGTCTTTTGTAAAGTCTGAATTTTGTGCTTGAAACAGGAAATCAACTTTGTTTAGTTTGAAAATTATACTGTATTTTTCATTTATGAGTACAGAATACTATTTCTGAGAATTCCCAAGTAGATTCGCTAATTAGAGTTAAAGAATCCTTTTAAAATTCCCTGTAAGAAAAGAGATATCAAATCTTTCCTTGTTATCCTGGGGGAGCTTGATAACACAGACTCCTCAAATTCTCCACAGAAATAAAATCCACTAGAATATTATGCATATACTCCATTTGAAGATTTCCTTAGGAGCAATGATATTTCTACATTTGTAAATAATTTTTGCCTACTATAAGTTTAGGACATAAAATATTCAGAAAAGCTAGCAAGAAATTACTGTCTTTCAAACCACTGCCATTTCCCATTGTTCACAGGCGTATGACCAGAGTTTGAACTAAGAAGAGGTGAGTGTCTCCACCAGTCTTAGCCTAACAAATTCTAGTCAGGGGTAGTTTAGCTTTATTCTCATTGTATGTGCTAGAGACAAGCAGTCATACTTGATAAGGCTGCCATTAGTGGGTTCTAAAGCGTCTGTTTTACAATTATTATTAGAGATCATACCAGTCTACTAAAACTCAGATGATGAAGGTAGACTTCCATATTACTCTGCCTTGAGCTAAAGCCAAGAATTTTTTAGACTAGGGATTAAGAAAATAATGAGAGGGAGTGGATGGAGGTAGGTAAGGGCTGGAGGCAGGGAAGGAGAGAGATGGAAAGACAGAGAACAGTGTACAATCCATATATTGATGGTACTGCAGCACAAATGCTTCAGTCATCCTTAGTGGTTTGACATGCACATTTACTGAGGAAATTAATGAATGGAGTCCTGTGCTAGCTGAGAAAGCATATCTCTTGGGGAGGAGCACTAGCTGGTTAGACTTATCCCATGGTAAAGAGATGGAACAAGTGGGACTGGGTATTTCCACTGCTCATTGAATGCCAGTAGCTGTAGCTGTAGCTGTATACCAGGCTGGGTAAAGGAATAAAAATGCTTCACTGGCATTTTTGTCATTTCAAAGCAGAACACAGTTTCGTGTGTTCTGTGTTCCTTTCAGGAGCTCTTTGAGAATAGTTGTAAAACAACTGTTTGATCACGCAGCTGTTAATGGAAAGTGAATTCCGGATAGCTAGATAACAAAAGAGGTTTGATTCAATGGTAACAAGACTTATTTAATTTTACATCAGGCTTCTCTGTGGATGGCTTGGGAAGAGGACATTCTCCAGTGAGAGAGCAGAAAAGGTAGCACATGACGTTGGGATCCAGCTCTGTAAAGGAACACCACAATACATTTGGAAAAGCAATCAACAATCTGAAATGTGCTTGTACAACATAGTCTACTTTTTCTAATAAAATACAGTCTTGCTTAGACTCACTTCTTGGATAGTTTGTCTCTTAATGACAGTTTTTACCCTCCACTTTTTCTACAGAAGTATTAATCTTTTGTTCATACAGCTTCTTTCTCAGCCTCCCAGCCAGTTCCTCTGGAAGGAGAGCTTCGTGGTGCTGCATTTGCTTCTTTGTGTGGAAAGAAAGTGATTTGCTTTTTGTATGCTATTTATAGAGAGCTTCTCCACAGAGATGGCTTCCCCTCCCCCCAATGGCTCTGAGCATCCTCGTACTGCAGCTACCCGCCACCTGATGTCCTATTTTCTCATTGGCTCGAGCTGTTCCCAAACCTTGTGACTCCTGTGAGCTAACACCCAGCTGTACCAGCTCTGAGTCTCCTGCAGTGAGACATAATCTTCACTTTCACTTCTATCATTTGTCCTTAATACGCCAAAGCATCTGAACAAGTGCTTGCATTCATTTCCAGAGCCCCGTCCTAGGTTAAGCCCACAGGTCACTGTGGAAATAGGTGTATTCCTTGGCTTGCTGAGGTGGTAAGCAGCTCTACTATGAGATCTTCATAACTTGCTAGAGGGCTGCAACTCATATCATCACACCTGAGACAGAGATTTTATATTCAGATGACCTTTTATTTCCTGAAATTGTAAATGCTGTTTCACCCTACATCTGTTGTTCAACTAAAAGTCAGGCGACCGATTAACTTTCTCTATGGGATTTCCCTGTGATTATAAAGCCAGGTGATTGTGACAAGATCACCAGGAAAAACAGTCTTTTGGGTTCAGGCTTGACAGAAACCTGGCAGGAAATGCAGATGAGAGAAATGTCACACTTAGGCAATGTTAACCTTAAAAATCAGAGACTGAGCTCAGAAATGGTTTTTTTTTCAGACCATCAGAAGGGTTCATGAAATATGTCTGTTTGTTCATTCCTCCAGGAGACCCTCTCTGTTCTTACATCTCAGTGTGTATGATAAATAATGCATTGCCTTCCCAATAGCCTTGATAAAACTGCTTCCTTAACCATATGAGGAGTACATTTCAAAAAGAGAACAAGCAGAGCACAGAGATGGAAATTAACCCCAAGACCGCCAGCCCCCATTAGCAATAATGATGTCTGACAATTTCGGGGTTAAATGAGAAGTAGGTGCCTTTTTACTGAGTTCTGCTCTTTGTTCTTGCTTTAGTGTGTGTCATTGTGGAGACTGTCATGTAAGGTTAATGACAGCCTCTCATTACCCTTGTCAAATATGTAATAATGTGGCCCAACAACAGGGATGAATGGCTCCTGCTTGTCAGACCCCTATGTTTTGCCTAGCAGATGGTCACTGTGTTTGGAGAGGCCCTCAGATCCATCAGTGCTATCCGGAACACGTGTGTGAGGGAGGCATTTTTCCCTGATGGGACAGTTCATGGATGGAATACTAATTGGGCACAGCGAGACAACTGAGGATTTATTTATTTTTGTTCCTGATAAAAATATGTTGTGTTCCAGGGAGGGAAACAGGAGGGAGAGAGAGGCAAATTCCCATTTCTGTCACTGCCAGCCCCTCTTCCATTGTCTGACTCCTTATGTTGGCAAAATTGCTGCATGTTATGCCTTATGCTAAAAATATGGGCTCTTCAGCTACAGCATAAATGGGCATGGAAATTCAGGCTTTGGTCAACTTTTGATTCTGTATTTTGAAAGTTCGACTCCCATTTTGCTACCTCTTAAAAAGGGGTGGTTGCTTATTCACTATGAGCTTTGGAGAGGCATCATGTTAACATATCCCCTTGGTATTGCCTCCCTAGTTATTAGGATTAAATATTTATATTGTGGTAGCTGACCCTCCTGTGTTAGGTAGTATGCAAACAGAAAATATCTGTTCCTTCTCAAGGGAACATAAACCTCTTTAGCATGAGGCTGGTGATGTGGAAGGCAGTGGTTCGCATATTTAGATGTGTCAGTAGTCTGCTCTGAAAGTTGGTATCCTCAGCCTTTGTATTGGGCTGGGACTGCCCCAGACAGATACAGAGTTTTATGTGGTTTTGGTATTTTAAAATTATTACTTCCCTTTCTTTAGAAAAGATTTTAATTTTTCTTCTTCTTCTTCTTCTTTTTTTTTTTTTTGTGTGTGTAAAGATAGTGCAAAGTGATTAATATCATCTTTCCCCATTTGGGGAACCTTGCACTAATGGAACTCAATTGTTCTTTGTTGAAAATGCCTAATATGAGCAGACTGCACAGCCATAAAATAATGCTTTATCTGATGTGGCTACGTATAATTCGTCTACATCAAGGAGTGGGATTGATGTGACTAAAATTAGGGTAGTTATAATGGTGCAAATGTTCTTAATGTAGACAATACTTCAGTCTGAAGAACAAGAAAAATTTGTTCTAAAAAGAATAATCAGCTCTATTTGTTTCAGAGGGATGTTAACTCTGAAACTTAAATATAGCACTGTAGAAATCAACATGGTTAACTACTTCACTACTAAGCCATATAATGGAGATAATCCCTATTACAAAGAGCTTCTTTATTTTCCTAAGAAGTAGATTCAAAAAAGCATAGTACAAAAATAATGGTGGGAAATTGCACTGGTTGCTTTATGTTATTTTGTATTACAATTAATAAAATCCTCCACCAAGTTGTTGTCACTACCGTCAAAATGGTGCACATTTCAGCAGCCAGGCCAGCTTGCTGCAGGGTTTGTATAATCAAGTCTGTTCTGGACCAAGAAAGACAATTGAAAGTCAAAAAAAAAAATTTTGTCTAGTGCTTCCCAATCAAAAGACATGGAAAACTCACATGTAAAATGCTAAGCACTTTAGAAGTGTAAAGAAAACAAGGTAGAAAAGCTACCTCAAGAATGTCCAGGGGTCTTTCAGGAGGCTTAGTCTTTTCACTCTGTCATCCTTTTCAAATCCCATTGATACCAATTTTTTTTAGCAATAAAGTGACTAATTTTCCATCTATAAATGATTCTGGTAAAGATAAGATCCAAAAGTGGAGGCCTAAAGTGGTAAAGCACATACAGCTTAGTCACGTCATCCTTTGGGGCTCTGAGTATGCATCTGAGAGAGTGAGAAGGACTTTTTCCACTGCCAGCCTGACAGCAGGCTTTAAAAAAAAATTCCGCAGTCAGCAGACTTTAGTACTTTTTTTAAAAGACATTTACTGTGAATATTACTCAAGTTGGCATAGTTCCCTTTCCTCTCTTTCTCTTTACTGTTACTGAAACAGCAAAGAAATGGGACAGTTGTGGTTTTTAGGTAATTCAGGAGATACCTGCTTCTTGATACTGATGGTTTTCCTCACAGAAAGGAGCCTAAGAATAGAAGATAAGAAATCATGTGAAGCTACTAGGGCTTCCTGAGGGAAAACAAATGAAAGGTTGCAGCATGTGAGTCAGCTTTCTACTGTGCCCACACACATGATGATGCCCTGTGTTCTAAGGGAATGGGGCACCAGAAAAAATAATTGTTCCCATGTAGTACGTCCACTTTCTTAAGTAGACCAGCGAAATACAAAAGTGTAGGCCAAGCCTGCTCATTAGTATATGTAAAGGTGGTAAAGGAGCAAAATTATGTAAATCAAGATGGCAATTAAAGCCAGAGGCATTCTCAGCAAGTAGCTCTGAAACTAGCAGATATGTAAGGAAGTCAGCAGTCATCTCCGCTGATTTTGTCACATGGCACTTTCTGAGGCAAAGCAAGGTAAAATGAGCATGGAATCTAAAACTCTCCTCTTTTTTTATAAACCCCTTTCTAATGCACATTGCAGATTACGCTTGTAATTTTTTTGTCTCAGCAGTCACTTTGCTAAAGCAGAGGAGTTCATGACTATACAAAATGCTGAGAAATAGACAGGACTCGCGTGGGACCCATATTTTAAAATGAAAGCTCCCTGAATTATAAGTAAGAACACAAGCCTGGCAACACACAAATGTTTTGGCTGACCAGGAGGAGTGGTGAACCCAGAAGTATGTCAACAAAAGCCTGGGAAAGCAGTGTGATTTTTCTTCTATTAAGTATTAGTAAGAACTGGAGTACTAAAGCATTGCTTTCTCCAGAGAATTGGAGAACGTGATAAGAAGGCAGAAATGATGCAGGACTGGCAAAAATGAAGTATAGAGGAAAGAAGTGTAGCTCCTAAGCTCCCAGGCTGAAAGATGGGGTTGGAGGCAGGGTCTGCAATAGCCCTTCTGGCACAGAATTAGAGTGGCACCAAAATGTAACTCCAAAATGAAGAGCAGTCTAACTTCAGTATTGAGATGCACAGCTGGTCACTCCAAGGCAATTAAAATGAATTGGCTGAATTTGTTTATTTGAAGGAAGCAGGAGGGAAAGTTCTCCTTTTTAGGAATTCAGGCAAAGTTTGCCTCTGCCTGGGAAAGGTGGGGGGATTGATTTGACTGATAGAATATATTATAGCTTACTGTTTCAGGGGTGTTAATATGCTGGAGCAGACTACATAACCTGGAGATACACAGATTATTTTTTTCCTAAATTGCCTGTCTTCTGGATAGGACATGAGAAAGGCATCAATTTTTTGAGTGTCAATAAGCTAGACTACATATTTATGGGTAGTGAGCAAAATATGTTTTGAAGTGTTAGCTCCCTGCACCCTTATAAAGCCTGATGATGAAAACTTTTCCTAGATAACTAAAGCTTAAACTTTGAAAAATAAAAAGTTTTCACTGTTTCTTAACTGTCATTTGATTATGACTGTGAAAAGTAAAGCAATTTGTAAAGATGCAGAGCACTTTTTTTTTGGAGGAACTGGCAAATTTAAGACGCTACCGTGCAGCAGCACAGGAAAAAGAGCAAAGCAATCTTCTCTATTTGGAATGGCCATGATTTAATTGCTTCCTACTGATCCCTTATTAATTAAAAAATATTGTAAGCTCTTTGAAGCCAGCATTGCTTCCTGTCTGAAAGCATGCTTGTCAATCTTGCCCCTTCTCTGCATTATCATACTGTGAGTGTACAGTTTTAAAGAATGCAGTGATTGTGTTTCTTCCCTCCTTCCTTCCCTGTGCTTATCTGGGGACTGAAAGGGCAGTTAGGAGTTAGAAGTAGTACTTCCCATCTTGCACGACTTTTCCAACGGCACCCTAGAGCTGAAGGCTTCCCCAGTGCCTGTTCTTGAGTATCAAACCCAAGTTTTGTGTGTGTAGCTTCAACTGGGATGATTTCACTCCCCAGAACTTAACAGGCCAAAAAAAAAAGCCCTCTGCAGTTCCTAATGTGACCCAATTAAAAACAAAATTCAAATGCACAGCTCTATTTCCTTGTGTGACCTTCATGTCAGGCTACTGCAAATGGTCATGGTCCCTGGGAAAAATGACAGACTGAGGAAAGTGACTGAACAAAAGAGACACATCTGTCTACTGTTGGTAGGAAGAAGGCACACAGCCCATCCCCTGCTGATGGTCCTAATGCTGCACCACAGTTTCTCTCAGAGGAAGACAGAAGCAGCATAAACAAGGCTGACTTTCCCCGAACTGCTTCCTAAGTCAGGATGCCCTCTCCTCTGGGAGGAGCTCTGCTATGGCTATGTGCCAACAAAACCATTTGGCTCACACAGTGATGTTGGTACCTCAGTACCTGCATAATGATGGTAGGGTTGTTTTGTTTTGGGTTTTTTTTATGCTCTTAATGTTCTTTTGAGTTTTCACAAAATCTCCGCTATTAGTGTCCTTTTTCTGGAAAATATGGATAAGCAAGATATATATCTCTACAGACAGTTTTTATTTTAATTCCTCTGCTACTGGTAAATTTGATTAGGAGAAAAAAACGTTGAACAAATATTTTAAAAATCTGCCAGTTGATTAAATCACACTTTCTCCCTATCTTCTTGGCATATGAAGTTGACTTCGGCATCATTTTAAATCTTCTAGTTTAGATTATGATCTTTCAAATGGCATTAGGCTTGCTTTGATGTCCTGTGTGAGTACAGGACAAAAGCCCAGGAATTAAATGATTGCTTGCATTGCAGCATCATAATAAAATAGCTTCAGACTCCAACCAAAAGGTAACAAATGGATCTTTCCCAGAAATGCTCATGTTTCTTCATTGAATCATGTCATTCATTCTCTCAGGAAAAAAAAGTAAAAGTGCTCAAGGCCTCAAATTAAATTTCTTTTAACAGAGCCGGGAGTGGTGTCTGGGGTCTGCTGGGGTCTGCTTTCCTTATCAGTTTTTGGCACTGTTTTAAAAGACTATTTTGAGATACATGGGAAGGCTTTGTTTTCAGAAGTTGGAATTGTACCCTTTTTCTTACAGTTGTGACATTCTGGACTCCTGTAGGAACAAACTGCAGGTATGTAAACCATTAACGTTCCAACTTTCCCCACTAAAAATTTTACCATCACAGGAGTTTCCTTGGTCTGGTGGAAGAGAGCTGCTGTGTGAAGTAATGATATTTATCAGGTCAGATATATTTGAGGACAAAATGACATTAAGAGGGTTTACTAAGCTGTTGCTCATCTGCTGAGCTATAGTAATTTTCCATTCTTGGCCCGTTCCAGTTGTGAGATAATACGGTTTAGCATTAACCTCTTTCAATTAACTTTAAATTGAAAGTTCAATTAAGTCGCATCACTTTACACCTGAGATGGGCTAACCGTACACTCATGGCCATCTACCAGTGATTACAGCTGCTCAGCCTACAAACAAGAGGCTGACAAACTCCTCAAACATGGGAACTTGGGTACCCTAGGTAGCTCTCATAAATAACCCTGAAGACACTGTTATTTTAATGAAGAAGTCACAGTGCCCTGTTTGGAGCTGGGGATAAGGACAAGGCATAAGGGTGAGGCGTTGTCAGCTGACGCTGCTGTTGAGCTTCCAGGGAGCACCTTTCTGAGCCAGCTGTAGGATTACTGAGGCCTGGATTACCTGGTCCCTGACCATTTCAATAGCAGCTCTGGAGATCACTGGAGCCTGGCTAAATAATTCTGAGAGGAGAGATGCAAAATCTGGTCAGATTCGTGAGCAAAACTAAGCTTTCCACAGCCCCTTATGGACAACCCCAGAGAATCCATATTGTTTGTGACTGTTCTAATCAGGCTTCTTTAGAGGTTGTGAAAGTGTTACAGTTCAGCTCTCTGGTTTTCTCCACCTTAAGAAAAACTTATGTTTAAACTTTCATGCCCATGGCTCATTGATTGCAAGTTGATGAAACCGAATGAATATAATCTGTAAATGACAGTAAATATCTCAGGAAGATATTTTATCTTCAGTAAGATTCCCCCCCCCCCCCCAATACATTTCTGTGTCATTCTGAAAGGCTCTAGTTATTGATTCATATGTTGACTGAAAGAAATTGCTGTGGATAAGACGAAGAATAGAACAAAACTGAAGAAGGAATAAAAGAAAATAAGAGGAGAAAAGTGAGGGAGACAATTTAGGGAATCAGGATGCTTAAAGGAAGAATTTTAAGAGAAAAGCAAATAACATGCCTTTACTAGCTGCCAAATATGAATTTAATCCAGCAAGAAAATTCTTGTTAGACAGAAAGAAATATGTATTTTAGTTTGTTTTTTTTTTCCTGTTCATCGCCACAGTATGCTTTGAATATGACTTCAGTCCTGCCTAATGTGAAGTATACGGTGATAAAATCTCTTGGAAGTGATTCAAACCCTTGAAAATACAATTGACAATGCTAGAGTTCAGCACCTTAAAGTAACAGATATCCAAAGAACCTGAACCTTGCGAAACCAGGTTATAGTTCCTATAATCTTGTCCAAAGAGATTTCATTTTGAGTCACACGTTAAAGCTGTTCTAAGATATGTTGTATGTAAACACAGGCCTGTGTTACAGCTGGTGTTAATACAGTAAGCCTTGTGAATTGGTGGTGGTGGTGATGGTCTCTGCAGTACCTGGAGACGGGGAGCCCACGGAAATGCCTTAACAAGCGCCATCCAGGGGAGGGCAGTGAGGCACAGAAACGCTGGCGTGCACACTGCTGTGTGCTGTGCTGCAGTTTGCTGGCTGCTTGCTTAATAATTGGCAGGGAATTCAGTCCAAAATTGACAAGATTCATGTCTTCTGCAATGCTTGGACAGCAGGGTCCTGTCCGTTCCTTTCCCCTGCCAAGCAGCCTGGCACAGAGAGCAGAGTGCAGATGGAGCGGCACAGCTCACCTGGGTGCTCCAGACAGTTGTATCTGCAGTCTTACTGAACTCTATTTGTCTTCTTGCTGGTATTTTCCCAAACTAAAAGCTGAAACTTAAAGCACTGCAGCCTTTACTTAAGTCTCTTTGACAGCATGAAACAAAAGAGGAGAAATATCACTCTGCAAGTGACAACTGAATTTTATAAGAACGTGATATAACCAGTCACATAGTAATAGCTTTAATTTATCACAACGTTGTCTTAAGAAAAAGAACACAATTTATGTACCAAAAACAGTCTAAGCAGTTTGAAACATTATACCTTTATAGACATTCTTTATATTGTGTGGATCTCCTTTTTCACTGTTTCATATTTCTTCCATATCTGGCCCTGTATGTGGCCACAAAATTACGGACTAGTACCAAAGAGAGTAGCAAAGTTAGAGACAGAAAGAGGTTGGCACTGGATAACTTAATGAATTGGCAATGGGACTTGGAGCCTTTCAGTCTGTCTGAACATTGCTGATGGGAACTGCACAAACAGCTAATGGGGATAAATGGTTTGTGCTCCTCATGGAGAAGTGGAAAAACTGCAGAATGTTGGAATATGTGGTGTTTTCAGAGGAAGAGCTGGAGGCAGGAAAAAAGGACAGGTTTGTGGAAATAAAATAAAGAAAGAGGTGGTTAGAATGAGATCATCAGTGATGATACAAAGAAACCATTGCTGTCTCGGCTAGGTTTTCTTTGTCTCATCTTCAGTGGAAAAAAGATTATTCAAAATAAAAATATTGATATAAAATGTCAATTTTCTTTTGATCAGTGCAATTATTCTCAGCTCTGGGTATGTTCATGGTTACATATTAATAGTTTCCATGGACAATTAGAAGGTGAGAGTGTTTAGAGACGCTTGTCAAAATATTTTGTGATCCATAAAATCCTATGGAATAGTTTTGTTTAAATAGGGAATACGGGACTGCTACGCTTTCCAAGCTTCAGTTTGTATTTGCTGTAAGCTCTGATTCAGAGCCATCTCTTGAGATCATATTTCATTTGTCCTTTTTCTGAATGTTTTACTTGTTGATAATTTGAATTTTAGGCTTCATGACATTCATACTGTAGCCATGATAGTTATATCATTTAGAACCTGTAATTATCTATATTGTGACTTATTTTAGTGTTTTGGAGACATACACCTTTCAGAGGCTAAAGCAGAAAAAAATGACATTGCTTTGCAATGTATATTGATCACAAGTATGTAATAGCATCTCTGACTCTGAGGACATTGCTGCTCGCAGTCAAAACCACAGTTTGCTTTTAGCCTTATCCAAACAGGCTATTAAGCTGGCAGGTGAATTGGTCACTGCCCTTCTTTTTCCTCCTCAGCTTCTCAGTGCAGTATATTAACCTCATGAACATGTTAAAACAATGCTGATTTCAATCTAAACCAGTAAAAGCAGCAGAGAAAAATCTCCAGCTTGGTATCTTCTCACCTAGGCTGACCAGAAGCTTCCCCAAAGTCTGGGGGGACTGGAAATGAAGATTACCGGTCCTGAGAGAAAAACCAGTCATCATTCCTGGTGCAGACACTGCTCCTAGAGCCTAAAGTCAGCTCTACTTCCCCTGGGCCAGTTTCTAAGGGAAATAAAAATCATGCAGTAGAGCACAAATGTGCCCTGGAATTTTAAGGACAACGTGCATTGACCTTTAAGCAACATGCACATCGTGGAAGAACCTACCTACCAACACGCAATTATAAACCGCCTGGGATCCGTGGGGACTTCGGTTGTGGTTTCCTGCCTGCCCCTTTCATCTCTTGCCAGCAGCCATATTTTGCAGCATGACCCTGACAGGGAACACGGTAGGGAGGTGCAGAGGGGCTGAGCTGGACTGCTGCTGCTGTGGTGCCACAAATAAGAAATCTGCTGCTCAGTTGCTGCCTCTGCCCAGTGCTTTGTCACTGCACATAGTAAAGAGAATTTTCTTTATGCTCTCAGTAAACTGTTCACTGATGCTCTGACTCTTCCTGGATTTTGTTGACACAGATGTGTCTAATCCTTCTGAGGCTGGCTATGCCCCTGTCTGGGAGAAGAAAAGTTACCAGCATGCCCATTCCAGTGGGTTGTGAGTGGAAGAGAAGGGCAACGGAGCAGCACTGTAACCTCTTGGGAGAAAATGGAGTGATGGCAGGGGTCAGGGCTTCCTCAGAAGGAGGATTGGGCAGGCTGTCTTGCAAGGACCTTTCTGCACATATCTGGGGGTGGTTAATGATGCGTCTTGCCAGCCAGTCCCTGTCCTTGTCCCAGTTCTCGGCACCCTGCTGGCAATGTCTGAACGCAAGGGTCATGTCTGCTGAAGCGCGTGAGCCTCCCTTTACTCAGAGAGAGGTGAGATCTGAGCACACATCACATCCAGGTGACTTGATTTAACCTTTATTTGCTCCACAACACTTTGCGGGGGTGGGGGGGAGGGGGGACCTGGCAACACCTTTCTTTCATTTTATCCTGGGACAAGTGCAACCTTACAGTGTGTGCTTCCTGTTGCCTTTCTTTTCCACAGGTTAAAAATAAGTTCATCAGTTATATACACAGTCAAACAATTTCAGAATAATTTTGGTATCTTCCTCTGTAAAGTTGTGTCCTGTAATTATTTTTTAAAATTCTTTTTCTTTTGTGTTACAAATCTGAGAATACATGCAGTGTTTACATTAATTTACTTTTATTCCTGTTATTTTTTCCCTGTAAGACTGGATATGAAATTATATTCCCTTTAATGTCATTGTTATTGCATTTCTTTAGTGGTCACACCCACAATGTATCCATTCAAATTTGTTACCTGTGCCACTCTGGGCAAAAAAAGAAGGGAAGAGATTTAACAAGGACAGCTGTAATTTTCCTAAAAGAGTAGTAATCAGCCAATTGGAAGCCCTTTCTCAGCAGACACTGACAAGACACCAGAATACTCTCTCCTCAGGTGAACGCAGCAATCACATCCCTCGCTAGCACTACGGCGTGTCAGTGCAGTGGAAGATGGCGAGCTGGAGGCTGCCAGTCTCCTCTATTTATAGCATCAAGAGCTTCGGGGTGTGAGGCAAGCTGTTTTTAACACAGTGGCATTTTCTTCTGTTTAATCGTGGAGTGACATAATTTTTAGAAAGTCATTACTTCTTCATAAAAAATTAGGCTTCTTTGCCTAGTTAAAAAATAGGTGTTTGTGAATTTAAAAAAAATTAAAATAACTTCTCCAAGACCTTAGATGTTTTAAAGGCCATTATGTTGTCTGGCAAATGTAGAAAGGAAAATCAATATATAGCATCAAAGACACAGAGGAAAAATTCAATGAGACATATCAGTTCAGCTCCTGTTCTCTTTCCCTTTTTGGTCGCACCCCTTGTGCTGCCAAGCAGAGTAGAGGAGATCCAATGCCCATGAAAATGCAAAGAAACTTGCTTAGACTGAAACAGTGCTTGCAAGGCCTGATAAGCAAAGTAGTAGACTGATTTGTTACAGCAGGTTGGCTTACAGTTCACAAGGACTTTTTCCTCTTCTACTTTTCCCCTCGTACTTTCTCGTGTAATTCTTACAGAGATACCCAAGTACTCAGACAGAAGTATAGAAAGGCTTTGTCTTTCCAAAATAGGACTTAAATAATTCCTGCTGAGTCACACGGTTATACAGAGATGCCTGTTGCATAGAACATATAAGGATGTTTATAAATTATTAGGGAAGAAGGGCAGAAAATGTCCAGTGAAGGACTTCTCATGTTTTGACAGTGTCACCTTTTCTGGTAGATCTCATGACTTTCCAGAACTAGTTTATCTATGTGTCACACAGAAAGGTGATTGGAAGACATTGGAAATGCAACAACTCAAGCTTAATTTGAAAGGAGGCATTATTTGTGCACATTTTAGTATATTTAGCATCCACAGCTTATTTTAATTCTTGCTGCTCAATAGAATTCATACATGAAAAATAAAAAAAGTAAAAAAGTAGAAAAAGCTTCTGAACCTTTTAAGCAATTAGGTGTTTGGACATAACTGGTACATTTAGAAGTGTTCATGCAAAATTTTTAACTTTTTTCCCTTCTTGCCCACAGAAAGCAGAGAAAAAGCAACAGACATGGAGAAAACAGGTGAGAGAACATGGTTTGACCTTAAGGGTAGAGCAAATGTTCCCACAGATGCATAAGTGACATGAAAGGAGGAAGGAATGACTCACACAAGGAGTGAAGATGGATGGGTTTGCTGCTGGTTTAATATTTCCTGTGCAGCCCTAGCACAGGTATAGGACAGACCTCTATGTATCAGATCAACTTCACAGACAGCTGAAAAACTGATGTTGACTTTCAGAAGTTCTAGACTCAGTGAGAACATGACTAGACTATGTGGGACTGGCAGAAGGAGCCAGAGGCCAGGTGGGCTGCCGAACAGTTGGAAGCACCAGACTTTGTTGTCTGTTTTCAGGAGCTGCATCTCCTGCAGCCTTCCCTTGTGACCTTGACCTCAGACTACATCTGAGCTTTGAGACCCAGGAAGGCTCCAAGACTTTTAACTTGTGTGCTGGATATGGTCATGACTCATCTCCATATCTGGGTTAGTCCTTGGTGTGCACCAACCTTCTTCCATTTGAGCTCTGGTAGAAAAAACCTGTTCTCCTACCAGGTCCCATTTCCAAAAATTAGAGGACAGGTCTAGCCACACTGTGGACTCACAGACCACTTTGGTGGCAGCCTAAATCAGCTTTTTTGCTTTGGTTCTTAATATGCAAAATAGAAATTATAATTTTCAACTTTGGATAGGCCAGTGCCTTTCCTTAATAATTAAGCAGCAAATGCAACAACTTCATACTCACAAAGTGCCAATCTTAATAATTCTGTGTAAATACATAAATAGATAAGGGCGTCATGAAATCCCACTATGTTGAAGCCAAGATATGGACAGTTACCTCAACAAAACCCCAGTCATATATTACAGTCTATCTTCCTTCAAAATCTCTTCCTCCCTCCAGCCTGCCCCAAGAAGGGGTCCATGAAGTCAATAGCTCCTTAAGTACTTGGATCCATGTGACTACAAGCAGCAGTTTTGTTATGAACTGGGCTGTGAAATCTAGGCTGTGAGATACAAATTATGGGCCAAATCATAAGGACTTACCAATGTTTGTTTTCAACTTTGGCTGTCTGAACTGAGAAAAGTCTCTCTGAAGTCCCTAGCAGTCCTCCTCTGTAAAGACTGCCTGGTTTTAGCTCCTTACATTTCTTTGAAGAAATAATTTCCATTCCTGAATACACTCTCTTGTATATTAATGAAAAAAGTAATGCATTTTTAGGTTGCTGAGGTGACTTGGCCTTTGGCCCCTTAATTATAATGTACCCAAGGCCTTAATTAATTTGTAGGGCTATACAGAAGATGATGTCCCAAAAACCTTCTGAGAGTCGAATCAAAATCCTGTACTTATCAAAGTGGAAATATTGAATCAGGGCCAGGTGTAATATATGTGCATCCTTTCCAGAAAATGAAATGTTTTTGAGGAGAACAAAGTGCTCTTAGGTGTGTTCCAGGTTTATGTGGTGATGTTGTGCTCAAATTTCAAAATTACCACTTGCATAGGGCAGTTGCAATAAGAAAAAAAATGAAACTTCATACTTGGGGAATAGCACAGACCTTTTCTCCCAGGGTCTTTTGCTAATGCTGTCTAAGTCTAAAAGCATCTGCTATTGACTTCAGCTGGAACATGATGGCATAGGCTCCCTACTGCAGAGAAACTTCGGTAGCTATCCGGAGTTTTACCAATAGAGGGCTCTATTGGTTTGATTTAAGTCACAAAGAAGGGGGAGCCAGACTTTTTTTTGAGAGGGGGGTAAGGTTGCTATAGTAAATCCTATAACCTATATAAAAGTGGAGTCAGCTGAAGTGCACTGAAAGAAATGCCTAAAGGGACATCGTTTAAGTGTTACTCTATCTGTTTTGTTGTTGGTTTGTTTTGGTATTTTAGAATACTGATGCTGACTGACTTGCTTATCTGCTTTCGGAAAGGCACAGTCCAGAGCGCTGTGAGGTATTTTAGGATAGGGCAATATTAGCAGTGTGATAATTTTAAACGACCTGCAATGTTTAAAGCCTACCAAAAATAAAATTATATGGCTATAACTCCTTTACCAAATATTTTTTAGTCATATTTGCTCTTACATTGTATATTTTTTAGTCATTTTTGCTCTTACATTGTATATTTTAAGCATAACACAAAAAGATAAATGTGCATGTAAATGAAAAAATGAAAATCTGTGTTAATAAACATGAAAGTGACTTAAGGGAAAATATTCCTTAAGGAATTTCCTACCTGGTTAGGGTTTTGTATTATATCCCACTTAAGATTGAACATATTACTGGTTCAGCTGTAGGAGGCCATAAATAAAGCGAAAAATAACCTAGAGTCTTTCTGGGGTGTTTAACTGCTATCCAGTGCCTGACCTCTCTCACTAAACAAGGTCTTGATGCTCTGACTCACCTCTTCACTGCCACAATAGGCCTTCCCATTCCACTTTTTAATTATTGTTCCCCATTTCTCAGTGACTGAAAAGATGCTGGTCTCACAGCATATTCTGCTTTCACAGGTTAGATAGACTGCAGTGTATACGCTCTATAACGCACAGCAGATGAAATTCACCGTTATTTTAGTGTGCACAGCACTGGAATGAAAAGCTGAAAATAGTACTAACAAACATGCTTGTAGATGCATGATGGCAAGCATACACATCTGCATATAAATATTATATATGCATATCTTCTTAATGGGAGACTGTGATTGGTAGGTGCGCTTGCCTAAACACGAACTCTACAGCTAACCAAGCAAAAAACTCTCTCTACACAAATGTGTGTTTACATACCTACAAACATAAGAAAAATATATATCCAGTGTATAATTTCAATGTGTGTGAATGTAGTGCATTGAACTTCATTTTATTGTGCAAGCATAGCTTAAATTCGATTTTTATGCAATGGTGCAGTGACAAGCTTCCTATAAAATAAGTATGGGCCACAAATGAAAATACTTTAGATTGCTGGTCTTACATTTTTTCCTAGTAATGAATACAGACTTCAACTTGCAAAAATATAAAATGATCCTGCTTTCAGTATAAATGTCCCTCAAAAAATCAATTCCAATTTCATCTTTGTTTTAGTAAAAAAAAATGAAAGAACAAAAAGATCAGGACTATAAATAATGACTACCTGTGGTTTTCATAAATAAATATCTTCAAAGCAGTGGAAAGCTGTAGAAATGCATGGATATTTTATTTTCTCTTCCCTCATGAATTTGTTGTGTTGCAGGAATGTGTATAAATAGATGTCTAGATATGGTGCAGATTCAGATTCAGCCATTTTCTTCAAATAAAAACATGTTTCCCTCTTGATGTTGCTTTTTGTCCTTTGGAATGCATTAACACTTTAATAATGGAAAGCCTGCCGTAATGTATGGTCTACCTATGATGTTTTTTAAAAAATCTCATAAATATGAATCTATAGGTACAAGAAAGCTGTATATGCTCATGCCCATGTCATAAATCATCCATCCTTTGTTTAAAAAAAAAAAGAGGTGGGGGAGGAGGAGGGAGTGAGGGTTTTCTCACTGGAACCATTTCATCTCATCTAGGGAGGGTTAAGAAATACTGCTGTTGACACTTACCTAGATATTTTCACAAAGTCATGTCCCATTCACTGTTGCTCAATTGGAAGGATGTATTCCTTCTCTTTAATTTTTAGGAAGGGAGAATCTTGTTCTGCTTTCTAGCCTTGTAAGAGAGAAATGACTGCCTTTCCCCACCTCCAAGTTACAACTTTAACCCATAATCCCCCCATCCCAAGGAAATAAGTAGATAACATGATATGTGCAATGTGAACTGATTTGGGATACTTTCAGTTTAGTGTCACCAGTCAGGAGAAATGGATACAACTCAATTGTTTCAATAAATGCGGATGTGTTTTTATTCTGGGCTCCATGCTATGTTTGCTTAGAGAAAGACAAATGTACTAACCAACCTTGTATATGCACCAATGAACAGAGTGGAAACTACATTATTGCATTAACTGCATCTCATGGAGGTAACACTATCTAAAAGGAAGAAAAAGAAAAACAGCTTAGAAACGAATAGCTTAGCTGTTGGTGCTTATCTTGAGTATCTGGCTTTTAATAATACCACACTGGAAACGCTGGTATGCTACAGCATTTTATCCTTCTCTTTCTTCAGGGAAGATTGGTACAGCCAGTACTTTATTCCTGAAAAAATATTAATATGAAATGGATTGCTAGATTTAAATGTACTACCCAGCACTGATGACTAATATACTGTTATTCTGTCCCTCCCTCACCCATCTATAATCAACAAAGCATGCACAACAGTGGAGTGTTTCATAGTAATTTTGGTGATGTTTTGCCTTGCTTGATTGGAAAGTATTTCTGAGGAGGATAAATAAGCTCCCCACCAAACTCTCCCCTCTATTTGCCTTGCTGATGTTGTTCACTGCAAGATGTGAAACAAGGAATGCAGTAGATTGGGATGCTTCAATGGGAAAAAAATTTGCAGCTCACTGGCTTCAGCTCCCATCTGTATTATTAGCACTGTATAGATTTAATAATTAGGTGATTGAAGACATTTTGATGATGGAGCGGTTTCTATGATCTGCAAAAGAAAGCATCTGTTTTCCTCATGTACCAATTAATTATTTATACAGCAGAAAATACAGTAGACTACCTTGAGGATGAGCAGGTTGGGTGATTGCGTAAAGCAGGGCCTGGCCTGGACATTATGTCATTCTGACCCTCAAAGTCTCTAAAACAATTATTCTTCAGACATGGAGTAAACAAACAGTACTCTCTTCTGTCTTCACTTCCACCTCACTGTTTGCCCTCCTGTCCTCACAGAGGGTCTGTCAGCTTAAACATCACCTTTCCTTTTATTTTCCATTTCCTGTCTATGTGTTTTATTAGCACCTTTTTCTGTTTTACAGTCCACACTGACTCGACATTAGCTTCATCCCTCATAAGCTCTACTGTTGAGACTAGGCAGAGTTATGCATTGTGGGAAATATGCAAAAGCACCCAAACCTTTTTTTTTCGTGATTGTCAGGCGTGGATTCATTTTGGGAAATATATATTTCCAGAGGCTAGGACTTACTAAAGTTTGCAAATCAAAGAAAAGCAGATCCTTGGATCTCACAAAATGTGTTGCTTTGTATTATGACAATGGTGTTCACATGCCTGACATCCTCATAATAATATTAAGCCCTTTTTTTTCTAGCATTATGTACTTTATACATTTGTATAAATGTCACAGCTTGTAATCACTTCCTTTGTCATCGACGATTAATCTAAAAAAATCGAATAATTCACTGCCCCTTGCCATTTACATATCGCCTGCTACCATCTGTTCTTCTCAGCAGCAGTAAATGATGGGTAATTAACTCAGTGCCTTTGTCTTTCCCTTGCTGAATGTCTGACACATATAGATTTTCCTCTGTGTGTGTGTGTGTGTGTCTGTGCGCGTGTGTCTGCGTGCGTGCGCGCGCGTGTGTATGTGTGTAGGAAAAGGAGAGGGGGATAGGAACAACAGAGAGGGGAAAAAAAGGCAAAAGATGCTGTAAGTCTGACCTGAGGAAAAAAAAAACTCAGTACAAAAACATTTGCAAAGGAGAAAGCAGGACAGAAATGTTGGGGCTGCAAAGGGACTCTGTCATGTGGCCTTTTACTCGCTTAATGTCAAAAGAAAGTGGGACTCGGCTGCGGACAATAGCAGCCCTGCGCATGCAAGTACCCTTTTCTAAAGCTGTAAGGTCAAGGTCAAGATGCAGCAGTGAGAAAAAGCTTCATATGCTCCTCTTGTCAGCCTGGGTGCAAAGGGGGAAGATGAAAATGAGGCCAAATGGAGGGAATACACAATGCCATTTGGCTCCTGGACTGGAAGCCAGAAGGTTCACAATGTGTCATATTGAAACTATGATATAGTGGCTCTGCATATTGCATCCTTAGACAAGTGAGCATGAGGCAATGTGCAGTGTAAAATTAAAAAAAGAAAAGCAATATTCAAAGAGCTTTTTGCCCTTCCTGCTAAACCCTGCAAGCCATCCTGCCTGCAGCTGTGGAAGGGCCAGAAAAGAAAGCATCCCTTGGCATCATGGGAAACATGACATGATAGCCTAAGCAGCATCTTCGGGCATGTCTCTTTGATGTTGTTTATAAGGAAAGGAAGAAAAAAAATCTGAAAATGGTTCAAAATACTTTTTAGTGAAGGTTTTTAAGATGAAGAAAGCATAACAATGTGTCTTGACTACCGTTAAATGATTGTTTATTTACATGTATTTGCTATAATTTATTTGTCCTTAGGTAGTATCTGGAAGCCTCCTTTAGGGTTGAGGGCCACATTGTGCTAGGCATTGTAAAAGCATGTAATATGACACAGTATTGCCACTCACAACATCCTCAGGGGCTGGCCAATGCTAAGCGTGATGTGCAGTGTCTTTCATTAACAGAAAAAAAACAAAAAAAACCCAAAAAAAACAAAAAAGGAAATAAGAAGTTAGTTATTTTTTAATGGGATCCTGTTAATCTCGAGGGAGTTACATTGCCTAGATGGAGCTTCATGCCAACTCAGTTATTCTACTCATGTTATCTCTATGCCACATATTACTGTGTGCGAAGCTTTGGATTTTTGAACATGGGAGAAACAACAACTGGAGATAATTTCCCTATGATTCAAGACTTGCTCTTCCCAGTATTCTGTCCCAAAACAATCTCTCCCAGAGCTTTTTATAAAGCCTTTTCAATCAAGGCCATTACATGGGTAACATCTCTTGCTGATTTTACACGAACTTTTTTGAATGGTTGTACAACTCTCCAGTTTCCTTCTATTTCAAATAACCATATAACCTTACTGAAATCTGACTCCCATGTTACCGCATACTCCTCAAATGAAATTCCCTCCATGTGCAATGACCTTGGGCAGTGACTCACTCTTGTTCAGATATCTTAGTTCATGCAATAAGCTTAATTATATTTAACCTGAATTAAAGGTAAGTATTTGATCCATCAGCTTCAAAGTTAGGTAGTGCCAACTGATGTGATGGAATGTGAATCGCAGTACTTGTGGGAAGTCCAGGCAACACCTACACTGCTAGCCCAGCTAGAGTTTCTTTCGTGAAAGTTTCCCTGACCTAATAAATAATATTCACTTTCATTTGATGCTGGTCACTTCCAGATTGTCTGAGGGAATCAGTGTTGCTGCTATTAATGCCTCTCATTAGATTTCCTTTCAGGCTGGGAGGAAAAAGTATTTCTTGTTGCTACAAACTACGGATAATTTCTAATATTTTGTCTCCTGGGTTTCCTCTAGATAAATTAGGGGATGTTCAGGTTAGAAGACTGAATGTTGTTAATATGGAACCACAAGGATTTGGTGAATTACCTCAAAGGGTCTAGAGGAATGGATATAAGGGCAACAAAAGTAAAAGAAGATAACTGACAAGGTTCTACCTCATTAGATTAGGTATGAAGATTATAATTTAAGATTATTAGAATTATCCTATTGGTATCATTGGGCTGAGACATTTTGACTTGTATATAGTGCATGGTAAGCACGACTTGTAAGTTTCCAAACAGAAGAGGTCAATGAATATTAATAATTAGTATTTCTATTTTGTATTGACATGGTGTCTAGCAGCCTTGATTGCTGCCCAGGAAACCGGTGAGGGAAACAACAAAAAATTTGACCTTGCTCCAAAATCTTTAATGGCCAAGAGGCAACAGGGGCCATAGATTGTCAAAAAGTGGTGTGAGGTAGAGAAACATGGGGATAGAAGATAATAAAGACAATAGTGGCACAACAGGCAATTATATCAGTCAGCAGAGCCCTTCTCCCTGCTACTTATTATGTGTGGCAATAAAAGAATGCTTAAAGGAGGGAAATTATGAGAATTTTTTGTTTGTGTGAAGCACATTCCAAGTGAGCTAAAAAGATGGACAATCTGTGAAGAGAGAAAGCATGAAAACCTTCGAAAAAATTGTTAATTTGGTGCTGAAGACCATCACCATGTGTTGATTGGAAGAAAGTGTATCCACTTTCATCGAATGAAAAATGACAGGGTGGCCAGGGCACAAGACTGTGAAAGACTTGAAAGAGAATAGAAGAAAGCCATGAATGATGCCACAGAGAAACGGAAACTGGTGCAGAGATGAGGAAAAAAAAAATAGAAAGAAAGGAAAGAGGCATACAGCATCTCTGTTACTGAAGACAGGATGAGATTGAGTAGCACAAAAGAATAAAGTGAGATATGAGGATGACTTAATAATCTGTAGCATATGCTGGAAGGATACTTAGCTAGACTTAGACAAATAAGAAAAAATGTGATGGAGGCAATAATCCTGTATCATCTGGAAGATGCACTGGTTGGCTGAGATCTTTTCCACCTCTTAATATCTCTGCTACTTGTACAACTTCTGTACTTTAAGGCATTGTATTTATACTGTGAAAGTGTGGAAGTTCACACTGACTTGTCAAGAGACCATGTAACATAGAGAAATACTTCAAAAATCTTTGCATATGAGAGGAATCTCCAAAATGTTTGTATGTGTATATACACATGTTTGTATTTTTTTGTACACTCATTGAATTCCTCTGTTGTGTAAGAGGTAGATGTTTCCACTGCATTCAAATCAGGCTTCATATGCAATATTAGTGTGAAATTTGAGAATAAATTTAAAATCCAACATTTTTACATATGCTGTGCTATTAAAAGGCAATGATTGTAAAAAACTTAACTGAAAACCATATTTACTAGTATGTGTATTTACAACTGTGTATTTATCAGATTTAAATCTTAGTTTAAAAGCTTCTATCAGGTGAAAGTATAGAATATGTTTCTGTTTTAAAATAAATGATATATAGAACTAATGAAGACATCATTTCTTCTTTCATTTTTACTACAGAGCCGTCATCTGCAGTGCAGAGTTCTAATGCATAGCTTGTGTTCCACTAGCAACAGAAATCTGCTTTTTAGCTCATAGATGACAGTTCTGACTGCAGTCTTGTGATGTATTCAAATTTTTGGAGGGCTTGTTTCCTGAGGGTGTACAACCACTGTTGATGTAAGTACACTGTGAACATACGGAAAACTGAATGGACGGCTGAGCACAGGGACTTGGACATTCTTGATATTGCCTAAGTTAGGCAGAGTGTGACTTCATTGAGCTGATGTCTGATTTTTGTTGAGTAGTAAAACAGAAGCTTTTTTACTTGTATCACTCACACCATGCTATGTCACCACACTGGGAACTCCCTCTGTAATGGCTTTCTAAAGCTGGTATATTCATAGTGATGTAACATTCAATGAATTGCTATTCAAGTATATTTGTGAACATCATATTTTTGCTGAAAGATGGGGAAAATGTATTAAAGCAGGTAATTGTTAAAGCTTCTGAAGTTGGGAAATTAATTAGAGGAAGAAAACAATCATTCCCTTGAAGGGAACAATATTTTACACTGTACAGTAGGTCACTAAGGAAGATTTTTGATGACCTTTTTAATTGAAAGAGAGAGTTGATGATCAAGACCAATGGGCTTTAGCACAAGACTTACTAGCCCAGGTGTCCCTTAGGTTCTTTGTACATCAGTAGATAGCTTAGACTTATTGTGAACAGGTTGGGCCATTACACAAATGTTTGAGGTAATTTTACTCAAGCATGATACTGCCCCAGCCAAAAAAAATTTCTTGGTTGACAAAATTGTGAGGCGACCTTCATAGTGTACTAAGCCTGCTTTCATTGTACTACAGAGAGATGTTTTCATTAATGTTTTTTAAGATCTCTCATCAAAAAACAATTGCAAGGTACACCCAGTAAAAAAAGTTAAAAATTAAGTATAAAGAGTGAAAGAATGAGAAGAGCACTGATGTCTTGCCACCATTTGATAAAAACAAAGCATTTTAATTGATATGTTCACTGTATCATTCACTCTTGTGGTGCTCTTTGACATTTCAAACATAGATATTTGAACCTCAAGCATCTAATGGACCTGGCCTACTGTTTTGTATTGATCCACCTCACTGCAAATCAGTGGTGATGTTCTTTACTCCCTCCCTGTAAAATGAAAAGAAATCAAATCAAAGTGTCCTAAACTTGTTGATTCAAAGCTGTTTCATCTATCAGTATAGAAAAATTCTATCAGCATAGAAAAATAGGTTAGCAGTGTTTTTCACAGTCTTTCTTCTGCAAACTGAATTGAAATGGCCTGGCTTAAAGTAACCTGAATTTCAGTCATAAAAGCAATATGCTGCCAGAGTGGCAAATCCAGAATTTATCACTCATGTATATTTCATCTGCACTTGCCTTTATTATTCTTTACTGTGCAGCTATAAGAACCCATGGCATTATTAGGATATCTGAGAACTCTTTGGCCAGTAAATTTGTGGCAAGGCAAATTCAAGACTTAGGAGGCAAAGTTTCAATACCCTCTAATTTAAAAAAAAAAAGGTGTGGCTTCTGAAGGAAAGAAATGTAAGAAATGTTACCATTTTTTCCCCCTCTGTTCCCTTTTGCTGCATAGTTTGAGCTTTACTTTTACTCTTTCCCCTTTGATTCCTGGCAAAAATGGAGAAGATGTGTTTTCTTAGTCTGAAGAGAATCTTCTAAAACTGTGAAGTTGTTTAGGTCCTTCTACATGTATGAAGATATATTTGATGCCTTGTCGGGCTACCTAGAAACAGAGACTAGACAGGAGTAAGGGAATAAAGGTGGATATTTATTTGAAAGGCCTTCAAAGGTACTCCCTGGGGAGCCAAATGCTACATCCAAAAAGGACCCCAAGATGGACGACAAGTCACGAGTTCTTCATACTTTTATAGGTTTGGTTCATTTGCATATCAGCACAAATTCGCCAATTAAAACTTTAGCTAATGATGTAATTTCTTCAATTTCTCCACCTCTCCAGAGGCCCTAGTTTACACCTTTTGGGTCTAGGACAGCCTAAGTGTCCTGGAACAACAAGCTCGGAGAGGCTTTGTTATGTCTATCTGGCATAAGAGAGCAGCAGCTAACAGGCTACAAGAAACTTCAGAGTTACACACTAGGCAGTACAGGATTTAAAAATGTAAAAGCTAGAACCTAAGGCATCATTCTGAGATATCATGATGCAGCCTGTCCAGGATCTGAAGACCCATGAGAGATTGTTTACCTGATTTTTTCTGCTTGGCTAGGACAATGGCTTCACAAATAGTCTCAGTCCTTATCTAGTTCAGGATTGTCCTTTATATCCTCATTTGACTTTACGATCCTACTGTTCTGTTTGAGGTATTGCTTAAACTTTAATCTCAGGAGGGAAAAAAAGGAATTGTAGCATTCCACTATCAGTTGTTTTTGAAAGACCTGTAGGTTACCACAATCTCGAGGTTGAACATCTTGAAATATTTGTGGAGAAGCATTACCCAAAAATAATTTAAATACAAAACTGAATCTAGCTGGATGCAATGAGAAGTCTGACCAAAACACTAATCCTTGTAAGATAAAAAGCTAAGACATAAGAATTAAGATTTTCCTAAGATTGCTTATTTCTACCTATTATTGTCCTGTTACAGTAATGTTTAAAAATATTTTTGAATTGTGTATATAGTGTGTTTAATATGCATTAAGGACTAGGTCTGGAATTAGAGTAGTGTACTAGCAAATAACAAAGTTCTTCTGAAAGTCAAAATAATCGGAAAGAACAGAGAAAAAAATCAGAGCGCACTGCAGTGAAAGTTGGACCCCAGTCAGTGCCAGACTGCCAACTGTTAATAAATTATGTCTTTGGTCTATCAGATTTGAGATGTTGAACTCAAATGTCAGTAAGAGTGTTCATATGCTGCTATTTGATGCTGAAGACTCATTATTAAAGACAGGTTGTCTATTCAAAAATAACTTCCCTTCTTGTCTTACTTCATGATTAACCAAACGGACGTATGTCTTTCAACGTTGCTGTCTTGGAACATTCACATGAATAAGCCAGGATCTCTATAAACTTGTGGTGTGCCTGTGGATATGTTATTTGTAGAGAACATGGTTAAGAAGTGTGGGAAGTAACCAGAAGAACTGATGAAACTTATTTCAACACCTATTGAAAGAGTATTTCGGCTTTCATAACCCACATGTAACTGCATTATTAAGCTCTTTGATAGTCTCATGAGAATTCAAAGATGTATCTACTGATTTAATCAGAGTAGCAAATATGTAGAGGAAAATCACAAAATAATTTTTCTGCTTGTTGATGCAGAGAAAATCTTTGCTTCTTAAATCTTAACTGAACACATTGTTAAGAATTTTTTGTCAGGCAGACAGTGTGGCAATAGAAAAGACAGAGATTATTATCACTATATTTTTCAGCATCATAAAGCAATAGAAAAATAGTCAAGAATGGAATCACTGTCTTTCCATACAGTTGGTGAGAGGACTACAAGAAAACATTAGTCAGAAAATACTGAGCCATAAAGTCAACCTGAAAGTTGAATAGAAATCGAACTAGAAGTTCTAAAAATTTCCAGATGTCTCATCATGGTTAGAGTCACAGAACATGGTGGTATCCCTAATGTTTCGGTTTCAAGTTACAATTTTCAAGGTCTCAGTTTTCTGCTTCTCTATATAAGATTATTCTTTTATATATGTCCTAGGGAACTTAAGGATATTAATGAGTGTAAGTTGTAGGTTATTCCCTGCATAGAGTCTTGCACTAAGTCTCCTGGAAGCTTGAGCTGGCATCTATTGAGTAATGATAACTCTTTTCCTACACAACAAAGTTTTTGTCTTTCCCTCTATGCCCTTCAGCAGCACTTTGGACCATCAGCACTCAGTTTTAGGCATTACCCTCTTCCTGATAAATCTCACATCATAATACCTGAAGTGACCAGCCTGCAAAGGATAAAGTTAGATGCTGAAGAAAAAAAGAGAACATTTTAGAAGAATAAAAGAACTAGAAAAATATTTTATTATAGTTTTATAAAGCAATTAGACAAGAATCACATCACTACTGTATGCCTGCAATAATACCTGGCCTAAGAAGAAAACGCTTTGGGCTTGAAGGTGTTGTTTGAAAGTTTCAGAAGGTGTTACTCATGATTCAGACAACCATTCTACAGAAAATGAAATTTGGGAAATATTCCTCTAGTGCTATAGTACTAGTGGAATGCCTTATCTTTAGTCTGAAGGGAGGAAAATTGTTGTATCCACTGACTTGCAGGAGCCGATACCATGGCACTCTTGCAGCGCAATCCATGGTATAATGTGCTTCCTCCAGCATTGGCTGAATATAAGGCGCTGACTACCCTCTGTGTTTCTGTATCCATTTTACTTGAATAGGTTGATCAGCCTTTATTTCTCAGTTTGAAAGATCTTGACAATAGATTTTTTTTAAATCAGTGAGTAATATTCTTTCCTAAAGTGGCTTATGGTAGAATTGGTTTTAGGACTATGAGAAGGGGTTTTTACTGGTGGAATCCAGACTTAGATTCTGTGGCTGCCACGGAGACAGAAAGTGGTTATCTGGGCCTTGCTTTCATGTTTGGAACCAATATTCTTTGAAAGAAATATCGACTTCCAAATGAGTTTTATCCCTTGTGGTTTTCAACATTTTTGTTTGAGAAATTTGCAATTACCTCATGTTAGACTTGTACCTGAAATACCAGTTAAACCATGCGCACATGTCAAGCAATAGATTTTTGCTTGTCCTTGAGTCTGGGAACATGTTTAGCTTTGGGTAAGGCATTTAAAAACATTTTTGGAACAGAATTAAAGGGAATCCATGTTTTCAGGACAAGTACAGGGAAATTAATAAACTCTGTCAACACTCAGTATACCTTTTAGACTTGCTTCAATGGAATTAGGTTATCTGTGTCCTTGCAACTTATAGTTGACACTATCCATAAGCCTACAGTGTTACATTGCAAGGTATGCCTTGGGTCTCCTATAATTCTGATATTTTTAAGTTGTCCAACAATACTTAAATCTTAATAGTGAAGAAAAAGAATTGTGTGACAATGCCTGATGTAAAATACAGCACATTTTATGCTGCAGACATGTCCTTAAAAATTTATCATATACTGTCCCACCAGGAGATACCTGATTACTGGGACAATAGCTTCATTTGTAAGCATCTCCTTTGGCAGCCCAGGAAAGGGCAGCCAACTAACTGACAGCAGCATAGCATTTAAGTCATGGCTCTGGTGCAGAATTGAATATAGAAGAGAAGGAATGACTAGCTATTGAACTGCAGTAGAGAAATGATTTGTGCTGCCTGCTGTTATATAAAGCCTACTATGCACAATAAGAGCTGTTTTGTTCCCCTGGATTTTAGGTTTACAACTCACCACGATGTTGGTAGAACATAATGTACTGGCAAGTTTATTCTTTCTTATGGCTTGGACAATTATTTGGCATTGATTTTCTTAAAGTTTTGTCTTTCATGTCAGCTTGTTGTTGGCAAACTTTGCAGAAGAGTTTGAGCAAGTCAGTAAGATTTGAGAATACAGATGAGATCAGTACTTGGCTCATGCTTTCCTTTTACGAGACAGAAATAACAAAAATGCAGTTTTCAACCCTCCTCTCCAGACACACACCCATAGAGGGAGGGATGGACCTGTCTTTGATTTACTTGGCTTGATTTTGTTCCCTGATAAAAATCTCACACTTCTTAACCTTTCCATCTACTCTGCTTATAATAACCAAAATACTCTGAATTGGTTCCACATGATGGGACTGCTTTCTCATTTGCATTTTTTAAGCAATGATTCTACTCTGACACAAAACCAATTGACCAGTTATGCTGAAGTGATATAATAGCATTGTGTTGTGCTGAATTAAACAACAGAGCCTAATCATCTGTGATTTAGCTGAGTACTTTATGAGATATTTTCAACCATATAGAAAAAGTGTAAAGTGCCACTGTACAGATTTGGTAGCAGTTTCCAGGTTTTTTGTCTAGGTGAGAGTGACATAATATGCAAAACTGTGAGGAATCCTAAACCCTTGCCTGCACACCGTTTTATTTTGTGATGACTGTAATTGGAGCCATTTGCTGGTTATCCTGTTCTCTGTCTTGAACAGCTCAGGAAGGGCTATTCATGATATTATGTAAATCAAGAAGACACTTTGCTAAACTGGCATTAGTAGAAAATAAAGATCACTCCCTTAAATCCTGATAATGTTATTTTTACCAGATAGTCTTATTCATATGCAAGTAGGAAGAATATTACATGCAAGTAGGAAGAATATTTCCATGGCCTTTTATAATGATTTAAAAAGTATTTCCAAGAAGTCACAAGTACTCTAAGTTAGCATTTTTGTCTTCTCTTAGATATGTATTGCCCTCTTTATAAGTTCATCTTTAAAACTAGGGTGTCTATATTTAGACGCATGACACATAAAGCTATGTTTAATGTAGTATTTAAAGTTGGCAGAGATACAGACACCTGAGTTTTAGGCAATGCATTTGAAAATTGTTCCTTCTATCTATAGATACAATAACTCCTGAGGATGTTAACAGAGCTGTACCTGGGCCTATAAAGAGAACCACACTGCCCTTCTTTATTGTGCTCCAATCTTGGCTTCTCAGGTGAATTCAGAAAGCCGTAGGTTCAACTTGCTTTTTGTAATGAGCCTAGTGGGCAAAGTAATGTGATTTGAACTCACAGGGGGCATTCCTGACAGAGTTCAAACCTCTCACAGTTTCTTTAATAAGACCTTTCTTTGAAGTCAATTGGAAAACTGAATAGACTACATGAAAGGTGGGCTTTATAGTTCAAGTATATGTATGTTACACCAAACAGAAGCCCTGTGAGAAGAAGATAGAAGCTTAAGTGATGCACCTACTCTCCTGGGGAGAGAGTTTCAAACACTTGCTCATGAAAATAGTCCATTCCTGTAACGACACTTACCTCAGCACATAACAATTGCTCACATGAATATGACTGCAGGAATGACCCACTTTTTTATTTTAAGGCAGTTGTCATAGGGTATTTGGAGCTGTGTCATAGTAAAGGTCCTTTGAGCTGGGTCATCCTCTGAGTTGACATGTGGTATAGGTGAATGCCCTGTAGAAAGATCCATTTGCAAGTCAGCTCTTTGGAAATTCCCAGTAGGATGGCCAAGTGAGATGGCACTAGTAGCTCACAGACCAGCCTTGCAGTAAGGGGTCCCAGTTTGGCCAGGACCTCTGTGGGGATCACCTTGCACAGATATGTCATCCTCCTTCTGTGCTTTTGGCATGATCTTAGAAACTTTGTTATTGTGTGGTCTTGTGGTCGTATACAATTAATCCACTGAGAACCTGGAGGCAAAGAGAATGATCAGGATGAAACATCCTTATCCATTAGGAGTTGGACTCAGGACCAGTTTTAAGCACACAGCAGCCCAACAGACATCCAGATGACTTCCTTCAAGTTAATGAGTTAGGGCTAAACCACAGAGCTCAGATGACTTGACCTCACTCTGTGGCTTTCACCAAAGTCAGATACAAAAGGCTTGTGACTTATTTACATGACATAGAAAAAGTAAAGAGTATAGAAGTTCTTTCAGAATTCAAAAACAGAACCAGGAGATGGTGACAGGTAATTGTGCCTCTTTCCCAAAGCATTTTCCCTTGTGAAAACTTTTGTGGATTTTTCCTTACCTCTCCCCTTCTCTATGCATATGAGATTCCTCAGAGAGGTGACGAAGAGAAGGTACATCCTTAGAGGGATGCAGAACATTTTCAGAGTTTTCAGAGCATAAAAATGTACTCAAATCCCACAGCTTCCCTGTGGAAAACAGTTGTGCAATTCTCTTGGTGTATTTGGAAAGCCTCTCTGTCTGCTTTTAGCAACAGACTCATAGCCTTCCAGCGTAGATTTTCTCTTTAACAAGCCTAATTTATAGCCTTATCTCAGTGTTTCCAAAAAGACCAATTTCTGCTTGAAAAGCACGATTCAAAGATCAGACTGAACACTCATTTATCATTAATAAATTTAGATTAGGAAGGAAAAAAAAATTATTCTAGTGGTCTTCCAAAGAGTACACCCCAGGCAACAAACATAAATTGTTTTAAGATAGATGTTGGAAAGTTTGTGAAACTGCATGACTATATCGTCATGCAGACAAATGCAAAACAAGAACAAATATAAACAAAATCCCAAGTGCATAATTTACCTGGGTCCCAGATGACACTGCATTGACATTGGTGAATGACTAGAAAATGATCAAGAGCAAGATGGACATGCTTTCATTTTCATATTGTTCATATATTTTGTATATTGTTTTGTGATGAGAATCTATATGATATAGAGCCTGATTTGTTCTTATTCCCCTTTGTCTACTAAAAAGATATGTCTGAAACTCAATCCAGATGCAAATATGGAACCAAGAAATTTATATTTTTTTTTTCCAGAGATTTTCTTCATTCTGACCTTTTACTTGCTAGCAATTTGGGCCATTGCTTCTTCAGGGAATTGTAGATCTTCCAGACATCATAGATCTGCTGATCTTTTTTTCTGGCACCATTCAAATTGCTGTAGATTCTTTGCTCACATCTCTGTGCACAGTATCACTGAACTAAGCCATATTTGTCTTATTATCTTGTCTTCTCTCAGGTAATTATAGGGTAAATCCAAGTTTATGAGGAACCCACTGTTCTCTTCACACTAGCAAGACATGACCTTGCTGTTTATAGCTGATCCAGTTTTGGTGAAGCCACTTCATATCAAAAGTGAGGCAGCTGCAGCTACTTAGGAAATCTAGCAAATGTTTTAATTGGATGGATACTATTGTTAAAACAGATACAGGATAATTTTCAAATTTTTGATTTTGAATTATTAAAGAGGGTTTGTCAGGAAAAATCCCAGTTACAATAATTTCAGCTATATGCTCAGCCTCAATCCTTTACCCAATATGAAGTGACTGCAGTGACCAGCTGGGCCAGTGATGGCAGCTCACTTGCTCTGGAGGTTTATCTGGCACTCTGCTGTTTCGCTGAAGCACAACCATCTTAAGAACTGGATAAAGTTCAGCTGCGCCGCTTAAAGGGCACGGGCACCACTCACTTCCCTTTGACACAAGAAAAACAAACAATAAGATTTTTATCAACTTATCTGCTGTTTAAATAATAACTGTCTTCTACGCAAGACATAAATAAATGTACATTTGTGTATATTGTGTCTGAATACACTTATGTGCCAGTTGCTGAATGCTTTGGTCCTTTTCAGCTGGTGGGTAATGGTCACTATGTCACATGTCTGTTAAACTAATCCTGGACTTCTGGTGAAAAATGAGCAGAGAAAATACTACAGAAAAGAGATGGGTTGTATTTTGTCCAACTCATGTTTTTTCTACAAGGTAGTAAACTCTTGTCTCTGACAATCTTTTTTTTCCTGTCTAAATATGTTGCATAGTATGAGCATAGTGTCCTACTTAAAAAGAGACTAAAAGCAGGCAATCAGCAGCAGTGTTCTGATACTCTTGTCTAGCTGCAGGTGTTTTTCTAATGCGTGGTTGCACAGGCACAACACATTCATCGGGATTTACACTGCTCTGCTGCCTCAGTCGCATAGCACTGGCCTGTGCTTGGTCCCAGGCCTGGCTTGGGTGTCTCAGGTGCTGCTGGAGGGAGGAAGGAGTCTGGTGGCTGCCCACTCTTACTGCCTGGGTTCAGGGTCTGCTCTGCCTCTCCCATGCACGGTTTGATGGCAGAAGTGAGCAGGCAGAGTACGGCACTGTGAGAGCCTGGGTCTGTCTTCAAGATGAAAGGAGAGGATAGTTAGTCTCTCTCTGGGCAGAGGCGCAGTCCCACATCCAACTCAGTGAAAACTACATTTCACGTTGTAGGCCCTCGCAGACCCTGCTGGCCCAACAGTGTAGGGGTTACCATTACATGCACATCCTGGCTGTGTCTTCAGCTGACATTTCACAGAATCATAGAGCAGTTTGGACTGGAAGGAACCTTAATGTTGTGAACCCCTGCCGTAGGCAGGGACACTTTCCACTAGACCTGGTTTCTCAAGGCCTCATCCAACCTGGCCTTGAATACTAACAGGGATGGGACATTGTCCTGGTTCAAGACAAATTCAGAGGAAAATCCGAAACGTCCTCTGATAGAAGGCATGTTACAACCACCCCTCCCCCACCAGGTTCGGGAAGAAATTCCTCAGAGGAAAGTGAAGGAAAAAAACCTATTTATTTAACAAACACACGGGAAAAGAAGAATAGTGCTAAATAATCAAACCTCTCGCTGTGGAGAGAAATCTGGGAAGATTTTAGAGTCCTTTCTGTGGGTGTGGTCTCTCTCCTCTTCAGAGCTGGGTTGGCTTGGGCTCCCTCTGGGCCTCGTTGGAGAGTTTTCCCAGTAAGTTCTGGTGTTTTGAACAGTTCCAGAAGAGAAGAAAAAGAAGCTGAAGTCCCAGGGAAAAAAAAATTTGACTCTCTGTCTCTCTCCAGAGAAAGAGCTGAGAGCTGCCTGAAAAGCAGGAAAAGGCTGCTTCCTCCCCTCTTGCTGCTGCAGAAGCACGCAGAAGAGTAGAGTAGAGTGACCTTGGAACACACACTGCTTTAAAAAGTTCATCTGGCTTTTTTTTCTTTCTCTCACACCCAGTTTTAAAGACACAGAAAGGCACAAAATTCATGTCTGGGCATAGAGCAGCGATACCGGGTACAACATCATAAAATCACCCCAAGACAGACATCCACAACTGCTCTGGGAAACCTCACCACCCAAATGTCTTGCCACCCTCATAGAGAAGAATTTCTTCCAAACTTATCCTCTTTCAGTTCAAAGTCATTGCCCTTTGTCCTATCAATACATGCCTTGTAAAAAGTCCCTCTCTACCTCTCTTATAGCCTGTTTTGGTACCAGAAGGCTGCTCTAAGGTCTTCCCAGAGCCTTCTCATCTCCCTTGAAACCCTCAACATGGGTTGAGGGTTGAAACCCTCAACACACCCCCCAAATTTACTTCAATGCAAGTGTGCCAGGGCACTCTGGGCACTGTGGTCTCCCTGGAGTGGCAGGGCAGGCCCTGGAAGCCCATCCCATATCATTCCAGCCAGAAGCAGGAAAACTGGAAGGCACCAGGGAAGCCCAGCCCTGGGCATCTCCCTGAGGATGGGCTGAGGCTGGCACAAGGTGGTTGGTCTGTGGCTGGGGGTATGGATCAGGCCCAGTGAGGATAACCAGGGTCAGACATGCCCGTGACATGAGGGCAGAGCCCTGGGGATGAGGAAGGTGCTCACAAGCTGATGTACCCATGGATATGCCCCCATGTTACAGGTCAGGGATATGTGTGGGAAATTAGGCTGAACAAAACTGCCTTGGGGTGCAGGGCAGAGATTTTTGGGAGTTTTCATAGCTGCAGTTTTGACACTGAACTCTTATTGCAAGGTGTTGACTGGCTGCCAAGGGCCCTGACAACAATTCTGTCCTGCTTCAGGAAGCAAATGTGGCACTCAGAGATCTGAGACCTCCAGATATCCTGTGCCTTCATCGTGGGTGGGAAATATATGTGGCGAATAAAGATCCACCTATGGTAAATACCGTGTCCTTTGGTATGACCATCTGCCATTCCTTTAATTCCTCTATTTCTATGTGAATTATTCTTGAAAATGAGGATAAATAGATAAAATAATTTTCTTTTGTTTGCAATGACATACCTGTAAGATGTGTCATTGCAATGTTAGGAAGGACAGTGTAACTGCTCTAGTAATATCAGATAAAGTAATACAAGAGTAAACATGCATCTTTTTAAGAGTAAAGGTCATTATAGATTTAAAAAAAAAAAAAATAATTCAAGTTATTTCTCATTTCCTTCAAACCACCATGACCCTTTAATTGCTCTCACTGAGTTTTAGCCCATTATATATTTACCCTGATTGTCCTTTGTGGCTGTGCTGCATTCATCCAAGCTATTAATTTTATTCTTTGTCAGGCAAGATGGAAACAGAGTTTTCATGTCCTTCTGGCATTCTTAAACTCAATCATATTTAAGATGCATAATTCTGTTGTTTTAGGAACTTGGTGTTCCACTGTTCATCACATTCTGAACTACCTCTGTCAAAGTCTCTGTGCATGAAATGATAAGAAATCTTTAAAAAGTCACTAAGGTTCTAAAACATAAGCAAGAGTGAGAAATGTGGAATTCCATAGCAAAGAAAAACATATAAAAATCAAAACCAGAAGGACATTCATGTACATTTTCCTAAACCTTACTCCTTACATATAATCATTTTGTCATCACTTTATCTTTGTAACAATGAAATTGTGGCATTGCCAGGAAGAAAATAAAAATGAATAATCTTGTGGTAAGGCACAGCCTATAAGATTCTGATTTTGTTTGAGTCAGAAAAGTTATTTATATTTTATCCTTATTTCTATGGGTTTTTTCTTTGACACTTTTTTTTTCCTTTTAACCAACAAAAAATCTCTATCTCTGCTCTCATGTAGGACAATAATCTGAAATTAATAATTTATTCCAAAAATCAGATAGCAAAGTCTTTATAAGCAAACTGCTATTTCCTTAAACTAACTTTTTGCATATATTTATTAAACTGAAATAGTTCTGGTTTTTTTGTTCTCTGATGTCATGGTGAGCACTTGATGCCTGTCATTCACTGTTTAACTATTGGTTAAACTATTGCTCCGACAATACTCTTTCTTTGCCTTGGGTGAACGTAGGAAACCATTCCAACCCAAATACTTGCCTGAGCAAACTTAAATATTAAGTGAACATATAGACCCCCCTATGAGGTGCTGAAATTAAGTTTCTGTGAGCAGCTGTAGCAGGAAAGACCTTAAGTGCTTTATCAAGCCTTGTCAATGCAGCCCACTGTACAAGAAGCAAATGTGCTGAAGGTGTGAAGGATGGACAGAGTAAACCAAGCCAGTCCGCCTATAAATATTCCTATATAATGTCTGCATGTTTCATTGAGGTCTGCTTTATCACACATCCTCAGTGGAGAAGCTGGGATATTAAATGTCATCATTTCTACAAGCCAGGCTTTGCCTGAGAAAGGAAAACACCAAAGATACTGAGCAAGACTTCCTCACTTTTTTGTTTAAAACATTCTCTAATTAAATGCATTTTGGGGGAAAAAAAATCTTTACATCCCTGAAATGAATGGCTGAGCACTATTAGGAATGTCGTTGCAAATGCCAGATTCTTTAGAAGTGCTCACTATCTCAAACAGTCGAAGAGGAAATCCTGGCAGTGCAGGTTGTTTGCTGGGCTCAGTGGGCTATAATTCCTCCAGAGTTTGCTTAGTCAGAGCCCTAAATATTCTGTTTGGCGATGACTTTTGTATTTGTGCTTAAAGCCAGATTGTAGTCATAGCTCTTTTAAAATTTCAGCCCCAGATCCTTTCATGTGACAAATCATCTACTGAAGGCAGAGGGGACAGGGTGTTCTGAGCTGGGGGCACAGTCCCCTGACAGGCTGCTTTGGCTCCAGGGAATTTGGGGAGCAGGAAGAGTCCTCTCGACTTTGATGTTTTGGATGTGGTTGGTCATGTTTACATCTATTGAACCAAATAATTTCTTGTGATGTAGCTAATCAAATTATTGGTGATCAGCAATCAGGCTGCATGAAGTGAACTAAGGACACGCTTTGTCCTGACCCATTTAAAGAATTGCCAACATTGCAGTACAAGATTGATTTATTAAAGCAGAGGAAAAAATACAGTCTCTTTAAAATTTAAACTGGCATGTCTGTTTCTAAATTCTTAGCAACAGTACAGCAAGCTGCAAAGAGATGGTAGGGCTGTTGCTGCGGGATATGTAAGCCTCAATAAAAAGAACACATCCGTAATTTCACAAAGTAGCTCAGATCATTCAGCCTATAAGCTGCATTTTTAAGAGGCAATTTAAACTGCTTGTAAATAAAAGAGTCAAGCAATCACTATTATGTCCCTAGAAAAAATATATGTTTAAGTGAAGATGCACTTCAATCTGCTATTTTTTGCACAAGCCTTAATAATGAAATATTTGTCCTTTTCTATAAAAGTGGTAGAATGCATTATTTTTCATACACGTCCCTGCCTGTTATTGTTTTTACTTATTTTTCTTAGGTAATGAAAACCCTTCAATATAAAGACATTAAAGGTTGACATAGAAGCTTTCTTGATGACACAGATGTTAATGTCATAAGTTCAGCAGCTTGCCTTACCTATTTTAAGTCATGTATAGAAACTGAGGAAAATACTTGTCTGTCTGCCTCCAAATTATCAGTACAGGAAATTAACTATTTTACACCTTTTAAAATGCATTTTTTTATTCCTACATGCTTACTGTGTTTCTTTTCTCTCCCTATCAGCATTCCATTATTTATTTCCTCCCTGGAGGGATGGTACTACTAATTCATAAAATGAATTTAAAAAGAAAAAATGCTGTGATATGCTAAACTGCCAAGTAAAAGAGCTGTAGTACGCAACAACCAAGAAGAAATTTTGAGAAACATGCTGTAACTCCCTTAGAAACAATACACTGCTTGGTTCTATATTCAGGAACTGGTATAACACTCTACTTTGCAGTGGTGGTTTTTTATCAATGTCTGAGCAGCCTAAATACCAGCTTACTGAAAGAGAAATATCTATACCAAAAAAACTTTCATACCCATCACTAACAGTAACTATAAATAAACTTCCACATACACACATCCTTATGCCAGATTTTCCTGCACTTAGTTTAAAAAAATACTCCCTATGTAGGGAGCTGAGTTTTGAAATGCCTTTCGAACTAAATTTGGGGATTTGAATTGTACAAATTTATCTCTCTCTTTACATTTCACAAAACAATTTTTTTTCGGCCCAGAGCACTCTCTGTTAAATTTAGCCACATTTTGACAGTTAGACAGCATTGCAGGGGGAATGCTGTGGGGTCCTTTCTTGGGAACACAGAGTTCTCTACATTTCAGTTGTAGCAGGAATATTTTCAGTCTATGTTACGTGAGGCTCATTGTAGAATTCTGCATTAACACTCCCCCCAGGATCTGAAGAACGTTATAGCTCACTGCAGATCCTATTCATTTGGTGGGGTTTGTCACCAGATCAGTTGAAGCGAAAAGAAAGGACAGTTATATTCTGAATCTTCCTGGATGTTTTCTTGTCCTTAGACTTTTCTTCACACAAGAAGAAGAAAACATTGTCCTTGTCAAATGATAAATGAGGCACAATTGGTGACTGGTATGTTTGTCAACATAAGCAAGATCAAATGATTGCTCAGCAGGAAGAAGCCACAGGAAATCCAGTGATTTTTGACTAATTAGGAAAATAATAATAATGTGTGCCTAATGATTACCTTGTACTGGGTTATGGCCTTTTATCAGGCAGCTGCAGACTATTGCTTTGAAGGGAACCAATGGTTTTCTTTGAAACTGGTGTCATGGACTTGGAGGATTTGTGACAAATCTTCTGAGACTTATTGCTCCTTTGTGTAGTTGCTATAATTGGGAAGAAAAATGAGCCTGTTTCTAAATGTTTAAAGAGGAGAGTACTTTCTTTCCAGATTTTACTTGGAAATATTTTTAAATTAGTTGAGGTGTGTATGCACATAAGTATATGCAATAATTTCCACAAGGATGAATGAATCTTTAGGTCAGTTAAAACCTACAAAAGTGATTTATCTATGTCGTTTTCACATCATAACAGCAATAATAAGAAGACAGAGATATACCCACAATACAGTTTTATCAGAAAAATAAAAATCAGGAAAACATTGGGAGTGAAGTGAGAAAGAAGGCCAACAGTTTGGAGCTTGTGGTTTGTATTCTAGTTCCCCCTCACATGGATTTTCAGAAAACTGCTGGAGAAACTGACTGCTCATGGCTTGGAAGGACGCAAATTTCACTGGGTGAAGAGTGTCGGGATGGTTGGGCCCAGAGAGTGATTATATGTAGGTACATCCAGTTGGCAGACAAGTGTTCCCCAGGGCTCAGTCTTGGGCCCAGTTCTGTTTCATATCTTTATCAATGATTGGGACAATTGAATTGAGTGCACCCTTAATCAGTTTGCAGATGACACCAAGTCAGGTAGGAGTGTTGTTCTGCTGGAGGGTAAGAAGGCTCTGCAGAGGGATCTGGACAGGATGGACTGATGGGCCAAGGCCGATTGTAAGAGATTCAGCAAGGCAATAAGTGCCGGGCCCTGAACTTGAGTCACAACAACCCGAGGCAGAACTACAAGTTTGGACAAGAGTGGCTGGAAAGCTTCCAAGTGGAAAAGGCCCTGGGGCTGCTGGCTGACTCATGAGTCAGCGTGTGCCCAGGGGACCAAGAAGGCCAAGGGCATCCTGACTTGTATCAGGAATAGTGTGGCCAGCAGGACCAGGCAGTGATTGTCTCCCTGTACTCACTCAGCAGTGGTGAGGCCACACCTTGAATCCTGTGCTTGGTTCTGGGCCCCTCACTACAGAGAAAGACATTGGGGTGCTGGAGCATGGCCAGAGAAGGGCAACAGAGCTGGTGAAGGAGCTGGAGCACAAATATGAGGAGCAGCTGAGGGAGCTGCGATTGTTTAGTGTGGAGAAAAGAAGGCTCAGGGAGAACCTGCCTTCTCTACAGTTACCTGATTGTGGCCAGGTGGGAGTGGGCCTCTTCTCCTGAGTAGGAAGAAATAACAAGAGGAAATGGTTGCACCAGGGAGGGATAGGTTGAATATGAGAAAATTTTCTTTACTGAAAGAGTTGCCACAAATTGAAACATGTTTCCCAGGGAAGTGACAGAGTCATCATCCCTGGAGGTATTTAAAAGACACGTAGATGTGGCACTTAGGGACACGGTTTAGTGATGGACTTGGCAACATTAAGTTAACAGTTGCACTTGATGATCTTGAACATCTTTTCCAACCTAAATGATTCTATAATTCTGATTTGCATATATTTGCCTGCAGGATTAATCATGACTAAATTTCTAAACTCGACAATTCTTCCAGAGCTGCAAACACCAGACAGACTATGCTTTGGAAAATATGGGCCACATATTTCCTCTCATTTGCTGATTCATTGGCAAAGCAACAAGGACACTGATTCAACATCCTGTGGTTTCCATACCATTGATGCTCTGCTTGCTCTTGCCATTGTCAGCATGGTGCATTGCATTCAGCAAATGGCAGGCGCTGTCCTGGTGCACCATGGATTGAATTTGGTTCCCTTTGAAAAACATGTTTATCACACAACTGGTGGAAATTATCTTTAATCTATCAATGTTAAGTCAAGAAAGTCCAAAGACTGAGTCAGCTGTGGCGTGGTACAGGTTAGACCTAAGTATGATTAGCAGAAGCTGTGGAGCCAAGAGTAAAATGCCTGCCTGAATTAGTGCCACCAGTTTCATTCTCAGTGGACAAAAACTTCACTGCCTAAAACCCACATACTGACTCCTTTCTCTAGGCTTCTAAATAAAATTGCCTGATTTGAAAAGTGTTGAATAGCTGCATCTCCTACTGAAGTCATTTGGCCTCAATAAATAAATTAAAAGCTCAGAAATGTGTAAGCTGATGCTAACCGACCCATACGCTGGAGCCAGAATTCATGGACAATTGCTACACCAAGACTGACTATAGCCATGGGTATCTGTCTCTCAGTGTCAGGAGCACTAAAACTCTCTCCACTAGTTAAATACAGCCCTAAGGGTGAATAGTGGAAAGGTGTTGTCACAGATATTGAGTGGAAGTAGACAGCTCAGTACATTTCAGCAGTAATTCCAGCTACTAGGTGATTTCAGCAAAGGATGCCATTGTAAGGTCTAAGCTAAAGGGTCCTCATGTTTCTTTTATTTCTTCCATTCTATTTATCATTAATTGGCCAAATTCAGGTCTTCCACTAAAGAGGGGGGACAAACCTTGTCTTTGAAGCTTTGAAAGTAGTTTCCCACTTCTGAGGCGATACAACCTTGTGGCATTGTCTCGCATGGCATTGCTTTTTGGATGACATTCACTGTTTCTTGTGCCAGAAGAGGGTTGTGATGCATTTTTCAACCTAGAAATCAAACAACACACACTTTCTAGATAATATTAAAATAGGAGGTAATGTAAAAGTGGTTCTTTATTGGAGCTCCAGGGGCAGTTATGGAAGAATGTCCACAAAAGCCCACCCCCATAGGGGTGAATACAGTTTTATAAGTTTGGCAAATTAGCATAATTGACAAAAACCACCAGTTAGGGGGACAAGTGGTAATGAAATTCCCCCCTATGTCAAGCCCCTTCTCTGGAGCCCCCCTCTTGGTACTAGCTGTACTTTGTTTACGAAAATGTGTCTCGAAGAGTTTCTCTCAACCTTGGTAGCCAGGGAGAACCAAGATAGGATAGGTGCCCTGGAATTTGTTTTGTCTTTCTGCTTAGGGAAAGGACATGGAAAATTACTGGGAAAACTAGCCACTAATACAATAGGCTACAAATATATGTGTAAAGAATACAGAGAATATATCAGAAAAAAAGGCAAAAACCAAAACAGCATTGGCTAGGTATGCAGAGGGACAAGCGGTACACATATGTTTCAATATTTAGCTCATATCATTAGTGTTGCAATTTTGGGAAGAGATCTTCAGCTGAAGTGTTTGGATTATTCTGGGTCAGGAGAAAATCACAATAATGTTTACTACCTAATTGTCTGCTCTCTCTTTGCAGAGCGAAGGTTCCTCACTGACATTAGTCGGTGCCATGGCACAAGGAGCCACATTCATTTCAATCCTGCAAGGGCATTCTGTCTTCAGGTTGAGAGGAGGACACGGTCATTAGGGTGTCACCAGTGGAGACAATGGGCATCCCAGTGTCCTTTTACCATGCAGTGCTAGACATGGTCATCTCAGATGGCTGCGAAGTAACAGATGATGGAAGCAAACTACCTCAGAGCATAAAATCCAGTCAACACCTCCACAGAGAGCTCTCAAAATGTGACAGAAGTAGTTGAAATGAGAAGCAATTCTCCTCCAAACCTTATCCCATCTCAATATTCAGGCAATAGGAGCGTTGTATACTGTGCTATCCTGGGCTTTCCTTCCCTCCCTGACAACCTCTTTTCCTAGCTCTCTTTGCTGGGTAGGAATCATTAAAGTTCAAGTGGATAGGCAGTGTCAAATCCCACTACTATGCCAGCCTGAGCAGCTTCTGAATTATCCAGGTGTCTGTAGAGGTCTTTTCCATGAAAGCAAGATTTGGTTCATGAGCCATTGTCCATATCTTAGTGATAACTTTAGCAACCTAATTTCCTTCCTCCTACAGTCACAAAGAGGAGCTTACAGGTAGATAAAAGGCAGACAGGGTGATATCTCCAATGTGCTGCCTCTTTCACTGCAGCCAGTAAAATTCTTCATCTACGGAGAGCAGGGAGGGCCTGCAGGTCTATGCAGAGCATGCAGAAAGAAGTCAGGAAGTGCCTGGTAAACTGGCACTTCACACCAGTTTCTCATTGGTATCAGATGAGTTGAATCTTGCCAAACCATGAAGCACATCTCTGCAGAAAAGTGCCTGAGGAAGCCCTGCATCTCAGAGGGAGAACACCTTAGTAAAAGTGATATGCTGGACATTTTCTACTCATCCGATGTTAGATTAAAAAGGATCCTGAAAAGTGTATCTTACTGAATTGCATTGCACCTCTGGATGGATGCCAGGTTATTTCTGGGTTAGACTGAGAAAATGTGCTGTGTTCATATAAGAAGTGAATAGAACAAATGAGAAATGTTATAAAATATAAAAATTCTGCAGGACCTCGAGTTATTTTTTCTTCCTTATATTTATCTAATCCACAAGTTACAAATATATGCAGATATATTGCAGATATCCTGCAAATGATCTATGACTTGGCATTACTTATTTATTTTATTTAAAATTTTTATTGAGTTGAATAACCCTACTGAGGTCACAGTCTTGTTTCAGAGTAGACTCGGATGAAACAGAAGTGAAAATGTCACACAAATTTCCATAAATTCTGATACATGCAAACACCAGCATTAAATTTTAACAATTGTGTATCCACAGGCTTTTAAAACGCTGATAGCATTCCCTTTAAAATAATTAGGTCATGTTGCATGAATTACAGTTCTGCATCACTTTTACATATTTTTTTTCTGTCAAAGATAATTTAAATCCTCCCTGGTATATGATTTCCTTCTTAAACTGCACTTGCTTCTTTCTGATCCAGATGTGCAACCAGGTATTCAGGTACAACATGTAAAATCACAGACTGTGCAGCACTAGGCATGTGTTGATTTCTTAAGACTCTTCATCTCGTGTGTTTGATGGGTTTAGGATTTTATAAGACGCTTCATACGTACCTATTGTGGCTGCAACATCCTCCTTTTGGAGCCCTGCTCTCTTCTTAACTCCTACCCTTATTGCTTAAGCACCCACCTTGTTATTATCCATAAAATTGGGCCTTTAGCTGTCAAAGATGGGGTAGGTATTTCTTTTACCAGTGCAACTATTCAAGTCTGTGAAATTAAGCACATGAATAAGAACTGAAGCTGTTAATAATCAGCTTTTCAAGACAGAGAGTTGTTATGCGTTATATTTGTACAGTAAATAGCCTATCTGTTCTTTGTTGTTCAATATAATGCAATAATGTGAACACATAGAGTCAGAGTTACAGCCTGAATTACTAATTTAAACTCTGGTTAAAGAAGGGAAGGTTCGCATTTTTAGATTTAAATGATAAGCGTGAAGGTTCTAAATCAATATTTAACATCATCTGATTTTTTTCTACCTTTGCCTTAAACAAACTGAAAATTTGACTGGTTTTTTTTTCCAAGTAACAGCACAGAAAACATTTAGTCAGTATATTTCACTGGGCTGTTTCCATCCAGTTGCTTTTACTATTGTTCTGCAGCTTTGGCAGATCATGGAAATTTGTTTCAAAATGTTCTTAGAAAGACCTGCTTTGTTTTTGAAAATATCTTTCATTTTTGCCCAGGTGCTCGTGGCAGACAGCATGGGGTTAAGGCAAACCAGAAAACTGCAGACTCTTCAAGAAAAAAGTGTTTGAGTGAGCTTTCTGCTCTACATTTCACTGCCTGTATTTGGAGGTGCTGCATTGGTTTTGACAGCATTGACACTGGTCTGTCTCAGACAACTCTGGTTCATTGCCTTGCATATTCACAGACAAAAACTGCACGGTTCCTTATATTCAATAAAATATTGATAGGGGTTTTTTTCTGCTTTCAAAAGGCAGTAACAAAATGGTGGCACAAAAGAATTCCCCAGTCAAACATATTCTGTGCTTAAAATGCATTATTAAAAACCTCGGAAACCAAATGACCACATGATGTTTTAGTTCAAGAGGGATGTCCACAAGTGTTTAATAAAAAGGCAAGATTACAGAATTTGGCTCACAGTCCTGAGGAAAAATTAAAAGCAATACTACATGATCTAATGCAAACCAAAGTCACTATCAGTAAGGGAAATAGGCTTCTTTAAAATGTGAAAAATAATTTCTGGAAGACCAGACGGGGCAAAAAGCCACTACACATTGTTAATATCAGCTTTTTGGATTACAGATTTTTTCTATTGCCTGGAAAGCTATTCTTTTAATAGAAGCATTGGTTTCATTTTTACAATGGAAAATTTGTTGAAGAAATTAAGTTTTTATTAGCATTTAGAAGTGAAGCCCATATTGTATTTTATAAGCTCAAATGGTTTGTAACATTGTTCCTGATGTGTTATTTCATTATTGTTTATATACTTTGATTAGCAAAAGTAAAACCTTACAGTCTTGCAGTGTATGTCTCTCTTCAGGCTGGTTGGCCAAGTGCAGACACCAGTTTAGCTCTACCTTTAGCTCTACCTTTCCATCGCTCCAAAGTTGTAGCCTGATCTGAATGGAGCTATTTGGGGTAGAAATCTCCAACAGCCTTTATTTTTCTGGCTTACAAGATAAAAAGATCTTATACATTTTCTGTCCCCAAAAATACCCTTGAAGTCTCACAATACTTTGAATATTGCATGCTCCCTCAGATGTGTTGTGCACTGCCTTTGGAAAAGTTCATCCTACTAGGACCCAGCCAGGGCCATGCTGCCCCTGTGCCCTTCTCTGCTCCTCCAAAAGGAGTCCTTGGGTTGCTGATGTCATCATTCTTCTAGAACTGGATATCGTCTGTGACTTACGACCTATGAGCTACTTGACTGAAATTTGTGCTAGTGTCTAAAAGTAAAGCCATATGGTCCCCATCATTATTTAGATAGATGCAAGCACTGTAAGGAAGAAGAGATTGTAAGTCCATGGAAAGGCACATGATACCTCTATAAATCGATGGCAGTCTGTGACACACTCTCAAAACTGTTACTTCTTGCTACCTTCTCTGTAATAGTATGTTTCCTTTAATGCTGGAAATATGGATATCAGGATACTTGTAGCTGAATCAAAATACCAAATGTATGCAGTGGACAAATTCCAGTGGCAATAAAATCTATGTGGTGCTTTAGAACACCATTAATTAAATCTCACATCATCTCAGGAAATAGGTGGCAGTATCTTCATTTAGCACATGGGAAACGGAAAAAGGTGACTGGCTCTCCACAAGTCAACAAACAGCTCTGGTATTTGAGCTTTTCTATTAGAGTCAACTTGCTAGACTTACCACTCTCTTAAAAGGACAGCCTTTGCTTGCCTACTTCTTCATTTGCTTCTAAACATTGCCTCAGTACAGGCTCCAAAACCTCTGATGAGAGGCTACATAATACTAGCCATATGTCATACATATCAAACGGTCTATTTTCCCACATAGACCCAAATTCAGTTTTGCAGATGTAAATCTGGAGTAACTTTCCTGATATAAATACATTTGTGGCAACTCACCAAGGTATAAATAAGAGCTGTGTGCAAGACAGTTTATTCACCTAAAATGTCAGAAGTGGACACTGGTCATTGAGATACATTTTTTTCAAATGCATTCTGCTTTGTAGTTTGCAAAGGATACAAATGCCAGTTCACACTGACATAGTTTTTTACCCAAAGCAAAGGCAGTCTTTTCAAGGACAATGGCTTCAGTTCCCTTCTCAGTGTATAAAGGCATAACCAGACATTTCCTATTACGAGTAAAAGGAATTATGCAGAATGAATATCCTATGCACTAACATTAAAATTTCTAACCGATGAGAAGAACGATGGGTGTGCTTCTATTTGTAACACAAAATGATCAGAACAAAAGTCAAAGCTGTAATGCATTCACTTACTTAAAAATGTGTATTGTTATACAAGGCAATTAAAGAGTTTCAGACTATTCTTTATGTGATCTGCCTTTCAGATGAGACCTAAAATTGAAGCATTTGATTATGAAAGCTCAAGTGGCAGTTATCATTAGAGGTGTTAACCCTAATATGCTCTTCAAATTCTAAATGAGTTGATCATATTCTCTCTTCCTAAATTCTCCATGGCTTTTATGTGATAAGATATTCTTCTTTTCCCTTCCTAAAATCTGTTCTAAAAGTATTACTCACACCATATGGCTGCCTTGCATATCCATTTTGGTAGCAAGTGAAGTGAGTAACCTTTTTATACAGCCTATAATTTATTTTAAGAAAACAGACCATTTGATACATATGACATGTTCTTCCCATCTACCTTGACAGAGGAGTCATTAAATAAGAAATTGCTTTTATCTATGTATTGATAGGGATAAAGCCTTAGCTTTTGCTTGGGAGGAGATTCCAGCATTTCCGTTATTTTGTTATTATTATTATTATTATATTTTCTATAATAATTACAATATTAATGCAATTATCAGAACTAACTCAGATAACAAAGTTCAGTTGCTAGGCTCTGAAGATAGACACCTAAAAGCTTAATCAAAAAATTCTAAAATATTTTTTCTAGGCAATCTCTTACTGAGGGAAGGGTCCCCTTCAGGTGTACCAAAAGCTCACCACACTCCCTTCAGGTTCGGTACTCTTGGCAATTTAAAAATTTTTGATTGTGTAATAATTATGTACCAATATTCTTTTCCAGCTTTCTATTAAGTATTATTTATACTCACTGAAATGGCACAGCATGTGAGGTAAGACCTATTTCTGCCTATTTGTACTGTATCTAGCATAGCCACGCAAAATCAATATTTGTAAGATGGGTAAAAACGTTAAAATAATAGCAGAAGCAATACCTTTTTAGCCTCATTAGCTAATATTGGCTTCAAAGATTTCAAGAAGTAACAAATAACCACATCTGCAAAACATAGGTTTTAATTTGCTTGTGATTTAAAAATGAGCATTGCTTGAGTTACTGTATATTCTGTGATGCATGCAAACATAATCATTGATTCAATTCTCATTAGTGGCAGAAAGAGAAATGACTGTGTCCTGTTACAAACGTACAGAATTTAGTGATGACTACTGGCATTTATAAAACTGCTGTTTTGCTAAATTCCATGTTCCTTTTTCCCTTTGAAATCTCAACAGTATTTTATATATAAAGTGCATTTGGAATAGCTCCACTACTGAAAACCTGACTGTGGGAAAAAGCACACAGTAAAACAAAAAGAAGAGAGAAGTATAATTTTAATAAACATTTATTCCCAGGAGCACGTGTATGTACTGTAAATATACCACAGTGATATCAAAGCAACACTTCTTTTGAACTGAAGAATGCAAATTCAGTTTACCTTAGTTTCATATCATTTGCTGGTTTTAATCCTAATAATATATTATTTTCAAAGTAAAGCTAGGTGTGCTCTGCCCTTGTTTTCTACCTGAAAACTGGGTCTTGCTAATGATTCCAAACTTCCTAGCTGTCAACATTTTTACAAGGTCTAAAATATATTTTCAAGTTTCTTAATAAGTTAGCCTGGAAAAATAATCTGTGAATAGACCTAACTTTTGATCATTTGTGACTGATGGTATTTTTCAACAGCTGGTGCCATGTTCTGCCTTCCTATAATATACAAAAGTAGTTCTGTTTTTAGTCTGGGGGAGATGTATTTGGGTACCTTAGAGCTGAACTTAGCCAGTAGTTCGACATGCCTTCTCAGTGAGCAACTGGAGTATTTAAAAACTCATTCAGGGTCCAGATCTGCTCCTTCTGGTGTCGGTCAGATCATTTTATTTATTACTGGCTGGAGCAGGGTCAAGCCCATGTTACATGCAGAATTGAGTTCCTCCCCATGAGTCAGTTTGTCTGCCTAGATTATATTTATTGTCACCTTGGTCCTTTCCCTTATAGATGTTTAACTATTCCTTATATCTATCGATCCTTTCTTTCATAGATGCATTGATTTTCAGTTTCATCATTTTGCAGTACAAGGAATAATGATCACTTGTGGGTCACTCCAAATAACTTTTACCTTTTTTTGTTTTTGTTAGTTTTCCTTCTTTGTAATAGATTATATAAGATGTTTATACTGTGGAAAAATTCAGTTCACAGTTGGTAATTTTTAAACTTTCCACATTAGGAAAAATTTTAGTATTATTTATGCCTTGCTCTGTGAATATGTGCAAAATGTGGTCTATTAAGAAGGATCTCTTGAAAGGTAAATTGAAGTGTGTTTTCAGAGAGGAAAAGCTGTGGCACATGACTGCAAGACGTGAAGGTCATGGAAGAGTTAGGGAGTAGTTAGTAAAAGACCCTTAAATGTGAAGGTTCAGGGAAAATTACTCTGAGTATTCACGTATATCTGTTAAATCGTGAGATCAGCTCTTAGCTCCCATCTCCAGGATGAAGAGAATGACTTTCTTCTTTTCAGGGTAGTTATAAGTTCCCATCTCTTGGCTTTGCGGATGGAATAAGTCCCCTGGGGTTTTGTGTTTTGACAGGAAATATGCCTTTTGTAAGCCCCAACACCTCTTATGCACTTCTACATGATTTGTGTGTAGTTCTGTTCACACACTTTTGCAGCGGTGTCAGTAACTATAAAGAAATACCTAGTCAACCTCTTGACTATTATTTGCTCCATTCCCTTTATCACACTGTACAATTTTAAAAAGCTAGTCTGGGGTTCAACTCACTGTGTTTTGCTATTCTATAAGTTAACTTAGCTAATTGCCCAGGATCCCTCTATTGTCAGTGGAGAAAAAAGTAGATATCTCCTGATCATAGTCCATCAGCTGTCTCTAACTGCTGCTTCGGGGTGGGGTGATTCATCCTCCTGAAGTGCTGCCTACTGCACATTGACTGTAGGAGACTAGGTGATTAACTCTTTGATGGCCAAGATGGCCAATGGCAGAAGAGATAAAGGCATTGTGGTTTTTTTCCATGACCCATGGTCTAGAAGAAATATTCTTTAAATTAAACTTAGCCTCAACTTCTTATGTCAGGTAAAATCCTGAGACATTTATATGGCAAGTAAACAGGCAGTAAGAATAAAGCGCTTTGGATTTTTTATAGAAGTCGTAAGTGGATAAAACTTTTCAGGCACTGCTTTAGAAAGATTACCTCTCAGACAATCTCTCATACTACTGTCAACAGAGAAAACAAGTTAAAAGCTTGAGTTAAATGGTTTGTATATAACACATTGTCCTTTTGAATAACTGAGCTTGAATCCATTTGAATCAACAATGCTATCTGTCATAAGGAACTACAGTTTTCAATATCAAAGCATCTTGAAAAAAAACCATTACTCTTTTTTAAATAAAAAGTGATTTCATTTCTGCTCTTAGCAGCAGAAGTCCTACTGTTAACTTTACATTTACTTAAGGTGCCTTTTTTGTGGATACATCTTTGCAACACTCTACTGCAGCAGCTGTGGCTGAGCAGCATCCCTTACTAGATTATTCAGTATGACTAGAGGGGAGAGACCCCTGGGTGCTGCACACGTTTCCAGTTTTGTCCCATGTGCAAACTTCCTTTAGGTGTCAATTTGTCACGCCACCACCTTGTGGTTCTGTTGTTGGGATATTTTGCTTTCATTTGACTTATTTTACATGTATGAACTCAGCAGGGAAAAGTCTGAGAAGGAAAAAAAAAGAGTTTCTGTCAATTCCACTAAATGCAAATGAAATATTGCTGCTAAATCAGAAGTAACTGCCGCTACTGTGTGACTGTGACTATTTGCCTTTGTCTCCCTATGTGTTTTGGTCTGCAGCCATTAATACCTTGGACTCCATGAAGCAGTAGGAAAGGGAAGTGTGTCAGAGCAGCAGGCCAAAATTAAATTACAGCAACCTTGCGCTTTGCATTAAAATCTCCACTAAGCAATGGGGGCTTGTAATCGTCTGGATTTTCCTTAAAGACAATGGCCCTTCATGGAACTGGCTACACTCAGTTAATTCATGCTGTCAGCTTCCTTTATTGGCTGTGGGGAATGCAGTATTGATTCTTGAACTCAAAAGCAGCACAAAGAGCCACTAGTGCATGGTCAAAATGCAGCAATAAAGAGCTGGCAGCTTGAGAAAAGCAGCCATTCCATTGCACAAACAAGGTCAATTAGAGGACAGTGCAGCATAATATAAATAGCATTAGCAGCCCTCTTCAACCATGATGAGACCATGCTGGGAAGATGACAATAAATAAAATAGGGTTTAATGCAGAGTAAACACAAACGCATTTAATGTAATTTAATTTAAAACATTGCATCCCTTTAAAAGTACCATCAATTAAAAAGTACTTGTCTTCAAAGACTATTCTTTTCAGGTAAATCCCAGTATAAATTAATTATGTACATATGTGGCATTGTAAGGGTATGTACTGTTTAATAAATGGTTAATTCTTAAATAACAGCTCATGATATTAAGTCTGTCTGTGCAATCTCTTACTTTTTATTAATACAAATCTTTCAGTGTCATTTGAGCGTAAAAATAGGACAAAAGCGTAACCGCATTTTTAGTTCAGAAGTTAAAAATCTTGCAAAGGATCCTTATGTTCTTCTTTAAGATCTTGCAATTATCTTTTTTATGAGAGAGTTTTTCTTACTATTTTGCCAGCTCAGAATTAATTACAAATGTAATATGCATCATTCTGCTAACACATAGAATACCCTAAGTGAATTAGGCTCTTAAAATAGCTAATGGGCCTCAGACAGGCAGCTGAGACGCCTGGATTGTATAAGAAAGCTGAAAAAGTTTCAAAACTATTTAATTGTTAAGACAGCAATAGAAGCATTTGTTTCAAAGTCCTGTTAAATAATGAATGTGCTAAAAGCCAACAGAAGAGTTAAGTTTACAGCTTTGGTTTATTTGTGTAGTCTTACAAATTTTTTTTGTCAGTACAAGTACCTTTCCTCACTTTCTTGATTTTTTGAAGTATTCCCATCAACTTTGAGTGTACTTACATAACTGGAAGTAATTTGGCTAAGACCTGTGGTGAAGGTTGATCATGAAGTCCTCATATTTTGTGTCAAATCGTACCTAACATGTAGAACCGTGTCTTGTACCTGCACAGTACAACAACTACATCATTCTACATGTAGTATGCTTAAAAATTTTTAGAAGCAATAAAAGTTGCAAGGTTTTCACAGAACAATCACAGAATAAACTAGTAAAAGACGAATAAAACTTGTAAAAGACCTTGGGGCTCATTGAATTGTTTTTCAAAACAAATGGATCTTCCAAATTGTTCTACAAGAAATTCCTTCCTACATTGTCAATGGAATCAGTAGGAGCTCTTTGCCTCAGAGAGCAAAATAAATGTCCTCTGGACTAACTGCCAGTATGGGAACTTCTTTTTTAGCTATTAAGTAGAACAATGAGTAGAATGCTACTTTTATTTCTAAGAGGTTGAAATATCAATAAAACTTGAAGGTAGTGAGGAAAGGAGTAAAAATTAGCTTCCTACAATTCCTTCTGTCTAGGAAGAACAGGGTAAAGGATTCCCAGTCTAATCATATATGTTCTAGGCTGGCATTTCAGTTTCTTGGGAAGTGCATCTGTTCTTAAGTAAATTTTTTGAAGTTGCTGACATTTTGCAGACAAGGTAAGCCAGAGGATAAAGACAATGGAAACAAGACAAACACCAATAAAATGAAAGAAGTATGTATGAATCTTTTGTCTCAAGTATGAATTTTTTGTCACAAAGAAATCCTTATTATCTGGAATTTTTTCTGTCCTTCATTCTAGTGCCAAAACAGATAACAAACTAAAGACCATTATGCAAATAAATGCATCCAGCAACTTGTGACCAGCTAGATCTTAGGTCTCTTCTCCTTAAGTTAAGGACAAGCATGTTTTTACTTCTCCTTAGCCCCTTTTCCCTTCAAGTATGTAAGCAAGTGGACTTGTTTGGCATTTGCTTCTTTTCTGGAAGACAAGGCTGACTAAGAGTGCAATTGAAATAATTGCTTTTAGTAAGCGTTTTTGGAGAGTGACTGGCTGGAAAGTTTTTTGCATCTTTTAGAAGACAGCTTTAAGAGAAATCAGTGTGTTCTGGAGGAAAATCAGATCACTTATCTGTATATTTCCTAAGCCAAAGCAGAATAATAGTTGTAGCAAGATTTGTAGGAAGTGGTAGCATTTTTAGTTTGGTTTTGCATTATATATACTTTTTATTGATTTCTCTTCATGTTACTCAAGGCTTACGGAGACCAAATAAATTTTCCTTAGGGCACTTCAGTAATTTTATAAAGATATTTCTTCTTTGTTTTCAACTTTGAAAATGAAAAATATTTTATCACAAGTGTAGAGGGAAGCAGAGTGGGTCTATGAGCTCCTTGGTATTTAGGAGAAGTATGTGGGACAATGTGTCTTGCTTCCTCATACGTGGTAATTATATTTTAGTGATAGCAAAATATTTCTTTCATCTTTCATTTCCTTTTTGCTCATAATTTTTATCCCAATGTCCTATAAAAATCTGTAAATATATCATGGACTGTAATTACCTCTGAAACATGCACTTAGTGACTTCTAACTTCTGGTATGATTCTTCTAAAGGTTTACTTTTAACTCATTGTAAGGGACATAGCCACATTAATAAGTCACTACTGTTCAGAAACATCAATTCACAAAAATTAAAATAATAATGCCATTAATGTTTTCAAACACTCCCTTTTCTTCCCGACACCACTAAGCATAAATTCCCTTTGGGAATGAACTTCCTCCCTTTTCCTTCTTTAGGCGATGCGAGAAATATCCTCTGAAAAGCAGCAGGTGTTCCACTGCTGATTGTGTATTAATACCTTGTTAGCTCATTCTGGAGAAAGGTACTTTTTTTACTTTACTTTTATTTTCAAAATAGGCCTCACTCATAGGTTTTAAAATTCTGAAAAGTTTGCCTTCTCTAAATAGGGTGGGTAGTTGTAGAGAGAGAAATGCAGAGATTGAAAGTGCAGGCTTCTGACTACAAGGTTTGCACCTCACAAGCAGATGAATGCAAAGCTGAGAAGGATGCTGAATTGTCCAAGAGCTAGGAGACAACTTGCAGAAAGGCAAGTGTTAAGGTAATATGTTCCTCAGAAATTCAGAAAGCTGCAGGTTTGGATTGCAGCTCAAACCAGGAAAGTCTTTTTCCAGGTCCTGAAATGGAAGCATATGTTTTCACAACATACTCCAGAGGAGACAGGAAGAAGAAAACAGGCTGAATATAAAAATGACAGATCTGTGCTCATTCTTCATTCGTGAGAACTTCTAGGGAGTAGAGAAGGAGTGTGGTTCTAGGTCCAGGTCTTTCTACAGCCTCACTGGGAGGAGATCAAGAAGCAAGAATATAAACAGTTCTCATTCTTCTGGGCCAGAGAAGAGAAGTAAAAGGCCATATAGCGCCTCTTTGCCCATATGTTTAAAGGAAATAAAAATGGGAAATAGAATTTGCAAAACATTGGTTCTATATCCTACTAAAAGAGACCAGTCTTTGAAATATGTACAAGAGAATATGCATAAAAACCGGGAATGGAGTAGATTATATTTTTATATGAAAAAGAAGTAATGGTTGAGACTGTGAAGGTTTTAGATGTTGGGAATTGAGAAGGTAGCAAGACCAACACTCATAACTACATTTTTAGTAATGCTGACGATATCCCAACTCTAAAGAAAACCATCATAGTGTAAAAGTGTTCATAAGCACATTTAAAATGGGTAATTTTCAGAAAATATGTTATCGTGAATCAACAAGGTGTACAAGATGCGCGAATGGGAAGGCTTTATGCTTGCCTCAAAGATCTTGTTTGTGGTTTTTGTGTTCAAGGACAGGGAAATACTTGACATTTTATAAAGTCCTTTCTGCTTTAGTAGCCTATTCACCCTTAAGGGTCAGAAGAATAGAGTATTCTGAAATTAGTAGTACAAAATCCGTTTGTTATACTATGTGAAGCATGGGCAGAGAACACTTCAATGTCTCCAGAAAATGAGTTTGAAGGGCCCATGTTCTTCACTATTCAAAAACATTTTGCATCTATTTTTTTGCTCAAGTATTCTTGTTAGAGTCCAAATGGTACTTTTGTAAACTATCTCTTAATGGTTCTCTTCTTCCTGTGGGCTCTTCCTAAAATGTTTCCATCTCAAAAGCCCTTTAATTTTTGTTTGTTTGTTTGTTTGTTTGGGTTTTTTTAGCTGCTTATATATAAACAACTAGATATAAAAAAGTCTGCAGTAGGTAAAATAATTTCATTAGTGCTAGAAATAAATCTAGTGAGAAAATATGCCAATAAGAAAACGAACAAATAAATTTCTTTTTAATTTGTATACTGTTTCTTTTGGAAATTTATAATACAGTTAGCTCAATAAGACACAAATAAAAATCTCATATAATGTGTTGATTCCCCTTCAAAAATAGATGAAAAGGGGTAAATATTTACTTTTGGGGTTTCTTACATGCTTGTTCTGAACTGATGGTACAAACAGAATGACAGCTCATTCCAAGCGACCGATCTTTGTACTCTCTTGTGTTTAAATCATGTATTCTGAAAAAAAGTCCTAGAAGCCTTAGTACCTCTTAGTCCCTCTTCAGTGTCCTCTAAATAGCTTCTCTTTTCCTCCTTTCCCTGCCAAGAGCAATGGCTTCATTTCTACCCCTGTCTGGAAATATTAAAATTAAAAAGTGGTTTAGTAAAGAAAAAGAAAAAGAAACCACCACAATATTCTATTTTACTGAAATACCTCATGTAATAGTCAGTATTTTAGATACCAGACTAGCATGTACAGAGAGATTTTTGGATCCATAACACTTTCCCACCTCTTGAGAAAAAAATTTGAAGACAAATTTCCCTGACACTTTTTCAGTTGCTGAAATTCCCAGGATTCTTTTCAAATTGTATTGTTGCTCTTTAGAAGAAAATCTAAATATTTAAAATCACAACATCTAGGAATCAGGATGTTATCAAGTCAATAATATTCCATGGTTTATCTTTCCTGGCAGATACTGCACTCCACTCTGAGATAGCATAGACTTCATGAGAGCATCCTTGAATATATAAGCAATCAGGTAACCCATGCAGTTTATCTAAAGCTGGTCAAACAACAGGGTATTAAAGAGGAGTATATGTTACAGTTTAATATAATGACATGCCTCGATAGTTGTTGGATGGGAAGTGAAAGAAGCAGTGCTGTTAAACCCCAAAGCATCCCTTTATTGTACAATAATATGTAAGTGGAATGCATTATTGTGATTATAAATAGGTCATTTCTAAAGGAAACACACTTGATGCAGACAGGAATAACAAATCATGTGTAAAAAGAAATGACCTTTAATGGAACAAAGAAGAGTAAATGGAAGAGACTGCATGAGGCTTCTCTCTGCTGAGAAAAGGAACAGCCCTTGTTTGTCAGGATGGTGCTGGGGAAGTTACATATCTCCTGCCTGTTAGTTTGACTGCATCCACTTGGCTGCAATTTGCAGTGCATGCAGACTGTCCATGGAATGTGAAGGTTAGGAAGGGCATATGAAAGGACTGAATATCCAATTATTGCCTCCAGCTGTTTATCACTGCTGAGCCTAAAAAGAGAATGGACGGGATTTAAAGCAATATAAGAGAATCCAAGGAACCCTCAAACCCATTGGCATAGATAATAAAGATGATTCATAAATGGAGCTGTGCGCATCATCCTTCAGAGAGAGGTTTAAGCAGTTGTTTTGGGCATATTCAGCCTCAGGAAGTAAAAGAAAGATGGTTTTACTCCACCAAAATAGCTGGAATTATAAACTGGTAGTGTATGTTAGGATATAAACTGAAAGTTAATTATTTTATTTTTCCCTGGCATTCTCACTCCAAAGTCATATTCTCATTTAGTGATACATGGAGGGAATGGTAGCTACCAATATCACCAAGAATGAAGACCTAAAGACCTTCTCCATTCAACAGAAAATTGCAACATTCTATATAGAAATGTTTTTAAACAAACAGAAAGCTGTAAAACTCCAGGAAGGATTTAGCAGGAAATGTAGAATGAGAATGCAGAATAAGAGTGAATTCATGAAGATTTATCATTTGCTTTCAAATTAGTCTTTCATTTAACATTCAGTGAGTCAGTGTATGAATGCTGCCTGAAACACTGAATTTAAACAAGAATTTGGTTTTAATGCAGAAATTAGTACCATAACCAGCCACAAAATGAATGTTGACTGATCACTCCGCCACTGAATACGTCTTCCAAAAGGGCTTATCTGCATATGTTTTATCTCAAAAGTTGCACAAAAGACATCCTTCTCAAAATAGGGCCAGTCTGGAATCAGCACATCAAAAATTCAGTGACATGTAGCCACTCTGAATTCTAGGCTTGGAACTGCAATTACAGTGCCAGCAAAGAGACCAGAAAGCTTTTGGCAAAAGCTTTCCAGTTTTGGCTCATATGCAAAACCTATAAAACATTCTTCAAGTTGAAATATTTAGAGAAAATGTCACATTTTTCTATAGTGGAATTTTTTTTAATATTCTTTTTGTATGAAGTCACATGTATAATAATGCATTTATTCAACTATATATATTCTCATCTGAAGTGATCCAAAGGGTTCAGCTTTCATTTTTTCCTAATACTCCTTCCCACAGAAAATAGCCTGTTGTAACTATGGTATTAATTCAATACATTCCATTTTTATTTTCAATTTATAATCATTATTTTAAAAAAATCATTAAAGAATATTGGGCTCATGAAAGCCTGGTTATATTGCCCTGGAAGCTGATATTCTCTAGAAAGAAAGTAGTCTTTGAGTCAGTAACAGCAGACTAAGGATTCATCACAGCTGCGAACATCCTTTAACCACATTGTGAACATTTCTGGTTTATATCCACCTTAATCTGCCAGGTTGTGACCAAGAAAAAGGATGCCAATATTATTAATTGTTTCTGAACTGACAACATTATGGCAGTTGAAGAGGCCTGCTTATGTGAGCCACTTAGTGCGTGAAACAGGGTGTGAGTTATCTTCAGCCTTGGAACTTCCACATCAGTTTTGATAACCTGCATAAATGCAGTCCACAGTTAAATGCTCTGGTAGTTTTATTTTTCTTTCTGCTTCTGTTATATAGCTTTTCTACATTCTTGCTTCTTGGACTGAAAGCAACAGCAGTTGGAAGTTTCCTTGTGTAAGAAACCCTTGACTCTATCTGTGGCAATGAATTACAAAAGGTTCTTAATACTATAAAAACAGAATGAAGAGACATATGTACAAGGACTATACTGCTAAATATTCAAGCTCTCATATCCATTCATCATAACTAATGCCACAGAAAAAGATGTTGCAGTTTCAGACCTAGAATTTCCTCTAGCAAAGATGTTGACAGATGGATTTGTAAGCCTTAAACACATGAAAGCAGTGAATAAAATACCAAACGTGTAGAGGAGGTAGAACGTGAATTTATTGCCTCTATTATAATACACAAGAGATCATTCAATAAGGTTAAAATCAAAGTTACAATGTTTTTTCACCATATGAATACTGTCAAACCCACTGCCACTAGATGTTACAAAGATCAAGAATTCAGCAAAATTAAGAAAGGAAACAAACTTTGTAAGTAGAGCAGTCCAGTCCAGTGCCAGCCTAATTAGCTATAAGCATGTGATATAATGAGTGTTAAACTTTACACTTTGAGATAAAAGCAGTCTTGATTCTGTTATTAATTAGGAAGAGACTTAGGGTATGAGGCAGATAACTTTTATGAGCCTGCTGCAGGATTTTTAAAAAACCCTCTGGAGTAATAAGTGTTTCCAAATCGTGTACTATAACAGGTGGACCTTATTCTGACCTAGGATGGCAAGTCACATGTTTTTACCTACCTAAGTAAACTTTTTTTTTTAAAAAAGAAGTCCATGATACTACCATATTTGGCCTTTAAGTTTAAATGAAATGAAGGAATTCTTATTAAGAATGGCTCAGCTGCAGAAAATAGAATAATTTGATTTTTAGGAAGTTCCAGTTCTATAATCTCAATGTAAAATAAATATTTATCTACAGATATATTAATTAATTTCTTGATGTTTTCAAGAAAAAATCCCATTTATTCATGAAAAAAATTAAACCAACCCCAAACACACAATTGCTGACTTTTCCATTATTCCTTTGATTTTAATTCTCTGCCTCTTGTAAGCAGGTTGTTAAGATAATGGCACTAATCATACTCATCTGAATATACGTTGTCCTCTTTGATGTGCCTAGCAATATGATGCTCTGTATGAAATTAAATAGTAGCACTAACTCCCACAATAAGAAGAAAAATGGGAGTGTATGAGAAATATTTCCTTAATAGCTGTAACTGTTTGTGAAAGCTAAAATTTCCCCAGTAAGTTATAAAAAGGTCACAGATCCCCTCATTTATTTAATACCATGAATGCAGCCCTTTATTCAGGATTTTGCCTGCAGTCAAAACTAGTTATTACCACTATATTACATAATTTTTCCTACATGGTATGTAGATGAGTAAATGCGTTGTAAACAACCATCAAGCTCCAGGATGATCTTAGCATGAGCGAGGAAATAAGCAGCTACCTTTCAAATGTCATTTCCAGAAGCTGCTGTAAATTAGGATCAGGAGAAATAATGCTTCTGAATCTTTGAACTCAGCTATTAGACTTTTATTGTCTTTACTAATTTCGAAAGCAAACCTGACTCATCGTTCCTATTACAGACGTATCATTACATGATTGAAGGTTAATGACTTCACAGGTGTATTTCAGGGTCTCAGGACTCATACAAGCTCTCCCTAATGACAGGATTCAGAATCTCTGTCCATAGGCCCACCAGACAGCACTTCCAATGGAGAGCAGGGCCCTCTGACAACCAACAGACAAGTATTCACTTATTTTGATCTGTAGCCATTATTTTTATAACTGCACAACAGTGCTTTAGAAAGACTTTTTCAGTTGTAACATAGAAACATTTTTTTCTTCAAAAAAACTGAGCGCCATGGTTGTATTTAGCAGTTCACCTTAATAGTTGCTTACCTTCAAGCACTTAAACTGTTATTTCTTATTGATTTCTATAGTATTTCTCACATGCTTCAGGTTAAGCTCCAGCTTAAGTGCTTTAACAGATAAGAAAAAAATTGCTCAGTGTCTTGCATGACTGAAGAGCAAATTTTGGGCAAGGAAAGAGCTTGGTAATCTTCTTTTCTCTATAGACTTCAAAGTTTTTTGAAATGACTGTGGTTTCTTGTATAATTTCAAACTATGCAGTTTTATTTCCTTTTTTTGTTGTTGTTGTGGAAATGTTCTGGCCCTTTTTCTTTTATCATATTCTTTCATTAATATTTTATTAGAAATTACTTTGTGTGCTGCTGAAACCTTTCTATCACATGGTCCCTATGCATGCCCATGTAGTTCAAAAAGATACTTTCATTTTTTGCTTTAAAATAGAATTCAAGTAATGTAAGAAAGTTTTATTGCCCTGAATTGCATCCCTCATTCTTAATAAATAGTACAGTGTAACTTCAAAGTAAATATGATAATTATTTTACAATGCAAAATTTGGTATTATGCAAAATTTTACATTTGTGCCAGCCTTTCATTGTTTTTTTCCCAAGCAACAGTAAAATAACTCAAAATCTTGAGTTTTCATATTAATTGAAGTAATTCTTTCATTGCCTTGTGTTAGGAACAGAGGTTGCAATTAAGAGAATTAATGATTTTTCTATCAAGCTGTCATGCTCATATAGGCTACTGGCATCCTTAGGTAACTTCTAAATGGAGAAAGACAGTACAGGACAGTTTCCTTCAGAATTTGAGTACAGTGACTTTATTAGTTGCCACACTGTGGTTTGAAGTAATCTGAAAAACATCTGAAAAGTTCTCCCTGGTAGTTAAAATGTCCCTTGAGACTTATGACTAGAGAACTGTTCTCAGCTGGTTGTGTGAATGACATGAATATCCAAAGTAGGTATCATTCGCAGAAAACAACGGATGGTCCAAACTATTGAACTATTCTCTTCTTCCATAATTGTCCTAGTCTCTGAAATACATCACCTAAAGTCATATTGCCCCATCCCTGGAAACATTCAAGGTCAGGTTGGACAGGCTTCTGAGCAACCTGATCTCGTTAAAGATGTCCCTGCTCATTGCATGGGGGTTGGACTGCATGGTTCTTAAAGATTCCTTCTGAACCAAACTATTCTATGAGTCTATGATATAGACTGGTTGCATACTGAGAGACAGATTGGTCAATGCATTTTATCCCTTTATTCTGCCTGCTGCCTTTGTCGGCTCGGTGTAGTTGGGAAATGCCTTCTGGCTGTGCTGTGTTCCTTTATTGTAGGCCTGTGAATGTCCAAAACCACCCTAGGAAAATTTTAGGAAACTTATGTGTGTTGCTTATATGTTGCTTGTTTTTTTCCTTTCGTCCTTTATAGCTTCTGCAAAGTTAGAAATCTTGGGCAGGAAAATTTAAACAAATATGCAAGATATTCTTGCTTGGAAGGATGTATAATATTAATATTACACTTCAGTCCTTTGAAAGGTTTTCTAAAAGCAATGGATATTTCAATCAAAGTTATTTTATTTCAGAAACACAAAATCAGATTATTACAAGACCTTTATACAAACCTCTTTACTGCTGCTCTTTATTAGAGAGCTGTTATAAGTGTGGTTCTGTGAGTGTGTAAGGAATCCCATTAGTTTTCCAAGCTTTTCCTCTACAATAGTACTTTCTTCTGGACCTACATTTTAGTGTTCGTTCTGTGCTTGCACATTGATAATAACTTTTCTAACTGATTATATGGCAATAATATCCATACTTTTTACTTTTTAGCTAGATTTAGCGATAGATCAGAAATATTTCAGTCAAGATCTTCTTTGGAAGCTGAATGATTCATTACATATTTGTCATTCTAAAGTTTAGTTTTGTTAATCAATTAATGTACATATTTTAATATACTCCAAAATTGTGTGCATTTTTGTGAAACCCTTTCTCCTAATTTCACAGAATTCTATATCTCATACCAGTGGATCTTCTGTTAATGCTGGTTTAACTGTAATCTGTAATCAATGCATTATTACTAGTACAAATTATTAGAAATATGAGGGGTTTTACATTTTTATGTGAGTCTTTGTTGTTATATTAAATACGTAATAAGTTTTGAACAAATGGAGTACCCAACAAAAAGATTATATTAATATGTAGGCAAGGCTGAGTATTTAGAGATTTTTTTTTTTTTTTGAGATTGATTGAGACTGAGAAAAAAAATCAATTTGAGATTGCAGTATATGATAATAAAAAAAAATCAGTACTTTAAAGAGGAAAATATTTACTATCTTTATCTCTAAATCTGGCATTATACATTTAAGAAATTGAAGAACATGGTTCTTCTTAGAAGAAAATCAGATTTTGTGAGGTTATGAACAAGTAATGTGAAGTACAAGAGAGGACTTCCAGTAGCTCCTGCTGGAACCACTGGTACAGATTTTATTCCATCCAATCTGATGGTGGATTGTCTGTTCCACATTTCCCCTTTCCATTTGCTCCTATCTCCGCTGCAGTCACTACTACAGATGTGGTGATAATGTTCTAAACGTTGCCCATTAAATGGGGCAAACTCTTTACTCTGCCTTGTGGTAGTGTTGTGAGAGTGAATGGTAACAGAAATAAATTTCACATAGACAAAAAATTTTTTGAGTCAGATCGCTTAAATTAAGACAACAAATGTTAAGTGTTTAAATATGTTTTTATGCTTGTGAAGTTTTACTGGCACATAACATCACTGGAATGGAGTTAAAACCAAGAGTATACCTGAAAATCATAGCAATACTGAGGCTATTGACTTAAGTGTGGAAATTGTAGTGGAAATGTGATTTTGCAAGTTGTTTGTCAATATAAGTACACTTTATACTTTCTTCACTCACTGTATTTAAAATTGTTATCAAGTTAACAAAAAAATTTCCAGTTATCAAGAGGTTTATAGCCTAAATACGTGGATGAGAACAGGTCAGAATTGGCAACCATTGGTAACTATCCAATGTCCCAAGCATGCTAGAAAATGTCTCCTCTGCCAAATCTTTAAAAGGTTACGTGCTGTGTAACTATGTACTGTGTCCATGCCTGTGTCCCTAATACCTGGATGTCTGAAGTTCAAATAGAAAAATACCTACAGAAATTGCACTTTGTGTTATTGCACTTCGCGTTATTGCACTTTGCCCACATTGGTATGAACTTGATAAAGGCTGGTGTTCCTGTGCTATTTGTGTTTTTAAAAGTCTATGTGCATAAATATATAGTGGATTAATAAAACAATATTTAGGATTTGAGCCTTAACAATTTCATTGTATCCTGCAGATTCAAAAAATAAAAACAACCCAAGTCTACAGTGCAGCTATGAAGGTGGAATCAATGCTTCACTATTTGCCTGTAATTGGCTTTGAGCATCACGATGCACATGTAATTGGGTCTGTACTTGTATTCTTCAAGGATTCTGTGCTATTTCTACTTGAACCCATTTTTGATATGGTTCAGCTCAGTGCCAGCTACCTCTTGTTACGCAGTTGAAAAACTGTGGCCATTAAAAATAAGATACGGTGTGATTTTGTTTTGCAGCACTGCATGGAAAATCAGTTTCTGTTCACAACAGCTCTGTGGTTGGTTGATTTAAAGCAGGAGGGCGACTTCAAATTGACAAGCAGACAGTTCATGAGAAAGGATATTGTATCTTTAAGGCTTTCTGACTGATTGTATTTAACTGCGCTACTCAGCAGGCAGTAATTAGGCAGTAGCTTTGCTGAGAAACTTAAAGTAGAGGCTGTGTTGCTCTGTGCTCTTAAAAAAATAAAAACGAAAGAAAATTTTTTAAAAATGGATTTGCACAAATGGGATTTTTACTGGTTTTTAGCCAGTATGGGAGCAAACAGAAAGTAGACCCCTAGAGGCTCCCAAAGTTATCTTCCCATGCAGATAGTCTCTAGGGAACTGTGGTGCTTGAGAAAGGAGGCAATGAGAACCATTATAGAAGCACATGACACTATTGCTGAAGGTCAGAGTGTTATTGGAATAAAAAAGAAGCTGCTGATACAAAATGACATGACTGCTGCATCTTCTGGACCAGTTCACAATTTTGATTGGAATGTAGCTCAAATGTATCATGAATGTGATTAATAAATAAAAGTACATAATAATGATGATGGCTGAACTGGTGCTTCTGCAGACTGCTGCAGAGCAGGAGAGAGTGGGAATCTAAGATAAAAGCCAGCAAACAAAATATGTAGTTAATGCTACTGCCTAAGGACAGTTTGATTTGAAAATGCTATTGTAGTTTGGTGGAGTGGACACTGCAGAGCACAGTTGCAAACACTAAATGCAGGAATGAATTGTCAACCTTCTCCTCCTAAGTGTTACGGTAACGTAACAAATTGTGGAGGCGAGTAAGAGAAAGTTAAGATATGATTTTGTCACAAGTAGCATAGAAATTTCATGGAAGCACTCTTTGCTGTCACACCTCTATTTTCTATTGCTGCTATTTTGATGGTTGTGCTTGGACATGTCACCCTTTATAAGCAATTAGGCTTTGAGAAGACTCAGGGTTCTATCGTCACTGATATATACTACAACCTCTTTAATTATATTTTTAAAAATTTAGTTCATTTGTTTATGTGATGGCATTATGCTGCTGGAAAAGGAAGTTATCCATTAAGAGCATAAATTAAGCCTAGATTTTGATTTTGCATCAGGTAGTAGATATTGTAAAAGGGTCACATTTTAAGTGTGATGAACTCTATTTTTACCGCATAGTCTCAGTTTCTTTACGAGGTCCAGCAAAAGTCTTGTGATGGCTGTGGCTCTGATTCTGACTAGAACTGCTCTCTATAGTTCTGACATTGGTTCTGATAACTTTGAGTGATTAAAGTCAGTCTCCTTCAACAAACTTTCTGTTTTTACAAATCTTTTTTATTTTATCTTCTTCGTTCACATGTTAACAAAAAAGTAAATTAGCATGTACGCTGGCAAGAATGCTGCACTGAGCAACATGCATTTTCACAAGACCATTGTCCTGAGGTTTGTAGTTTTTTAAAAAGGTTTGATCTGAGCAAATTAAGAAAGCTTATCAGAATTCTCTGACTGAATGTTTATAAGAGCCGGAACGGCTTTCCAATTACAGCTGGGCTTGCAATAGCAAGAGGGATGCAATGCCACTGCCTAAAATTCACCCATCTTTATTTCCTGTTTTCAAGGTCAATCCATTTTGTGTACTTCATAGATGCTCTTTGAAACCGGGATACCAAGAACATCAGGGATTAAATTTCCAAAGTATTTTTCTCCAAGTGACAATGAGCCTAATTCACTGTCAGTTAATGCCAGGTGTTTATTCCCCTAGTATTAAGTTCTTCAAAACTGTAGCTGTATAGGACACTCTTCACAGGGGCTTAACATAGGGAGGAAAATGATTACTTTAAGTCAAATAAAATGAATAATTCATTACATCACATTTTGTAATTCTAGTGTTAAGCATAAAAACAGTGGTTAGTTTTTTAGCAAAAGGTATTTTGTAGAATTTCAGATAACATATAATACAAAAAAATGACTGCATACCTCATGCGAAAAGCCTACAGGCAAAGAGGGTCCTCTGCTTGGTGCTTCTAGATTTTTCTGGGGTGTTTCAATACCCACATTTTAAGGCAATGCCTATGAATATCCATCTTCCCTTGGAATCTTCTGGGGCCAATGAAGTGTCTGTCTTTTAATCTGATTGTAAAATATTGCCCCAGCTCTTTACCACAAATTTGAAAATCAATTTTTATATCTTGCTAAAACTATGGACCTCTCATTTATTTCTATGGTTATTCTACTGAGAACAAACAACTCAAAGTGAAGAGCCTTTCTGCATTTTTCTGTTACAACTCTCCTCTCTCTCCCACCTACTTGTGCACATGTGCCTGGACGCAGAGGCATACAGTATACATATATATGTGTATACATGTTTGCATGTACATACATCTCTACTTATGCAATATTTTGCTTATATAGGTAAGAATACAGCAGCTGGAACGTGTAGAAATGCTTATGTGACATGCATGCTTTTCTAAAGTCATCAGAGACTCATAGAATGGTTACATGCCTTTTCTGACTTGGATGGTTTCTGGCTTTGTCTTGAAGTTTTTTGGGTGGTGTGTGTAATCTACTATTATTTGGTGTTTAAATTTGTCACCTGGTAAACTCTCTGGTTTTTTAGATGGGAAGCCACACTGATGAAAATTTGGTTTTCCACAAGTTGTTCCACAGTCTCCAAATCAGTTCAGCTTTAACAATGTCCTTACATGGGCTGATTATTTTGCCATATACCAGGCTGAAATAATTGTGTACCTGGCCATCTGCTTCTGCCTTTTCCAGCACTTTTCTGAGGACAGCTCCAGGGCACTCAGTGGGGGCCAGGGCAGGATCCTACAAAGGTGTCCACACATTCCTCTTGTGGGAAAGGACAGAATTTGTCAGTGAATTTCAAAGCTGTTTAATTAAGCATTCCTCCTTTCTGAGAATAATAGCCTTTAATAGCCTACATTTCCAACAGCAGCAAACATATCATCTCTGTAAGGTAACAAAAATATCTGCTAGTCATAATGCAAACCTTGCAAGGGGATTCTAACCAGTTTTTAAATTTAAAATTGCAAACCGCTGATTAATCATAATGATCTGTCATCTCTAAACTAGATTAAGAAACTTGAATACTCTGAGAATAATATATGGCTACCAATTTCAAAGTGTGGTACAAATATAGCCATTTTGGATTAATGTATATTTCTCAAAATGTAGCAGGATGAATTTAATCCATTTTAAGGTGTTCATGGCTTTTAAAAATTATTTTAGTGAATTACTTTAGAAACTCTATCTTATTCTTTAAATTAATCTTTTATTTAAAGAAATGTTTTCATCCAAGATACTAAAGAAGAACATTATAAACACTCTCAGGCAAAAGGTAATAGATTTGGAGTTTAATTGTAATGTTCTGTTAAGCATTTTAATGGAAAACCTGATGACCCAATTATACAGCAAAAGTGGAAAATCAGAACACAGTATCTGGATTTGAATATAAAAATGCTGAGATGCATAATACATAGGAGTTTGATATCTATTCTACTTCTTGTCAAGAAGGTATAAAATTATCAAGAATTAACAGAGAGCAGAAATCAGACCCTGAAAAAGAGCTAGGCATTCTGGAGAGGAATATAAATTATAGTTTAACTTGGAATAGTACCCTGCCTTTTTATGCAGAATCAGTACTTTCTTTAATTTTCCTGCACTGACACCCCATTCTTTCTGTACTATCACTATTCATAGTGGCATCAGCAAGGTCCTCTTCCCAGGGTTGATCCTTCCCACTCTGGAAAGTCAGCTACAGAATTAACCAGTTTAAGAAGAGATTTTCCAACATACCTGTAGCTCAGTCAGAAGCTAGGTATTTCTTTTACCTTGAAAATCTTTCCTTTCCATCTAAGATGTGGTTCCCTAACTGAGGTTCTAACAGACTATTGGTGAGGCTGGGACAAATAAAAGAGTGGCCTAAGGAACCATAGTATTTTAATAGCTATTTCAATTATAAAAATTAAAGCTAATAATGTGCCAGTCTTCATTGAACCTAAAATAGCTCCAAAAATCTACTAGGACAAAAAGTTTGACAATGACTGCAGTGTTCAATTATTTTGTCTTCTAAATGAGCAGATACAAGTAAAATCTTTTATCTTCAATGTGGCACAGAAAACAGAAAAATGATGTTTCACTCACTAAGTGGTACTTTGGGTCCCCAATATTGAAAGAAAATGTAATGAAAATGGGACTGTGCAGATGTAATTATTCATGAAAAAATATACTATATTTTACTATTATACTATTTATTAATTTACTATATTATCAGCACAAACCTCATTAATTTATATCTAGCCTCATATGATCTTCATTTCTTGCAAATTTCATGGGGCCATGATAGACTGTGACATGCCAATATTGATTTCATCTTCATTATGGTCTACATCATCAAGTGCAGATGCTCAAAAATTCATTAACTCAACAATTCAGGTTGTGGCAGGATTCTTGAGGAACTAATGCTGTGGTAGCAGCTGACTGTTGGATTTCCCTTGGGAGAAGCTGGCAGAGTTAACTTGTGACCTTCAAATCTATAGCCATTCTTAAAAGCCAAGCAGTTCTTCTGGTGGTTCAGAAATTCCTCAGTGTCTTTTACATATCTTTTTTATGCAAGTTATAGGAAAAAAAGGTATCTGGAGAATTGGTCGCTTCAGATTCAGTTCTGATCATTCAAAGAGGACTAGCTGCAAATGTGGACACTGAAGGCCAAGTGACAGTGGCAAAGCAGTGGAAGAGTTCAAGATCTTTAAGGAAAGGAGACACATGACTCTGTAATATAAAAGTAATGCATTTCAAACAGAGAGTCCTTAATAGTTTCAGAGAAAGACAAGGCATACAGATAAACAAAGTAAATAAATCCTGTAAGGAAATAAATTCCTGTAAAAAATTAATATTAATTACTCCAATACAGAGGAGGCATGGGAACTACACTGAGACCAATCTTGTAAAATCATCAGCTCTTTAGTCAAAGTCTAAAATAAAGAATTTAGAAAGCATGAAGTAGTTCAAATGACCACAGATGAATACGAAAAAATAGCAGAAGGTATTGAGACAAATTCAGAAGTGCCAAGGGACAAACCAAGAAACTTTTTACAATATACATGAAAAGTGAAAAGAAAGCAATTATAGTAAGAGCAAGACAAGGGAAATCAAGACCATTACTTGGTAGGTATTAAAAAACTGAAACTAGTATACATAGCTCATTTCTGCTTATTTCTACACTATAAATTCTGTGAGCAGTCAGGAAGTTAGTTACACCAAGGAAAGTTGTGAAATTTCAGGTTAAGACAACCGTTTAGAAAACTACAAAGATAACACAGACATTTTCAAATGCCTGGGCCTAATGAAATTTCTACTATACATGTAGCTAAAGCACGTTGGAGTGTCACTATTGAGCCAGGAATGGAGAGATGTAGCAACACAGAAATTCAGCGAAAGAATGAATTATTTATTAATTTTACAATCATTTTTATATAGTCTAGTTCCATAAAGTGACTGGACAGTGTTCACACTCCTCCTAGGGTGATTGGTTTAGGTTCTATCACATCCACGGTAAAACATTTTCTCAGTGTACCATAAACAGAACTTAGCAAAACACCAGATGTGACTATCGTCTGGATAAACTATCTTACTCTTTTCATATCTTGCGTGAGAAAGGAAAAGTTCTCAAAGAATTAATGCAAGAAGCTGGAAAATTCATCTGCTAGCAGCATTTTGGTATCCACATTGGAGTATTTTCAGAGGTGATATTTCAGAAGAATTGAGAAGAACATACGTGAAGACTATGATAACAAGGTAAAAAGCAAGTCAAGAAACTGTACACTAACCAGCTCCACTTCTCTGAGAGAAATGGTCTCAGACAATGAAACAAATTATTTATAGGCACTTCAAAGTATATAAAAAAGTGTGCGGTCAGTATGGTTCAAAGACAAACCACGTCACACCAGTTCAGCTATGATACAGTACTGGGCGGTGTACTGGATATAAGAGAAACAGTAGACAATACAGTCCTTGACTTAAATAAATGCTGTCTCTCAAACAAGCATCTCATACGGAAGCTAGACAAAATGCTTTCACTCCAGATATGTGAAAAACTGATCAAAAAATTATATCGAGTACTTACCAGTTTGGTACTATTCCACATTTCCATTATTAATCTGGAAGATGCATAATATAGCATTTTGCTTATTAAATTTACAGGGAACACTACTGTGGGAGTGGCTGCAAGCATGCCAGAGGATGGAATTAGAACTTAAATTGATCTGAAGAAATTGGCTGGAAAACAATGAACACAATTCAGTAAGCAGAAATACATACATCTGCTCCTAGACGTGATGAACTGAATAGGAAATAGGAAGCAATAGACTTCTTCAGATGTGTAGAAAAAGGCTGGGAGACATAATGGGTCACAAACGGAGTATGAGTCACCAGTGTCATGATACAGTGAAAAAAGCAAATACTGTGCGAGTGTATAGAGTGGCAAAATAAAGAGAGTTAAGTGGAAAACATGGTCAATAATTAATCAGCTGAATAAGAGCATTCGTTTTTAATAAATATTTAGAAGGATGTATAGAAGTATCATGCTGCATTCTGTATATCAAAGAATTTGCTAAATATGAAATTCAAAGCACCTTAGGTAATAAACTTCAAACAGCACAATGTGTCAAATAAGCACAGCATCATATGCTGATTTATTTCTGATTCTACTTGGTGCTGAACAATCTTCCTGAAAAATGTTCAATCCCCTCAGTTGTTACTGACTTAGCATTTGGCATATTAAAACTGACTTTTTTTTTTGCCTCATACACAGCAGGGCCATACAATGCTGTCTCTGGGCCTTTGGCTATCAGCACAGTATGGAGCTCTTTGCTCTTTATTGGTTCATAAGGCCAAAGTAAGAAAAACAGGGCTAAGTAGATAGACTGTCTCGTGCTGAGAAAAAAGATCAATATATCCTCTTACAAGTTCTGAAAGATGTGTTTGCTTTTTACTTTGAGAATGTAAATCTATTAAAATCAATATTCCATGCAAAATTTTGACAACATTTCTTTTTTTTTTTTTAAGGTAAATAATTTTCATTAAACCAAATGTTTTAGTGGAATAACTAGAACAAAAGTCCCTTAACCAGGCCAATTTTCATGCTTGAAGACAAGTATGTGCTTAAGTGCCATGTTAAACAGGAAGACCATCACTGAGAGAAGAGCAGTAAAATCTTAAACTGAACTTTATGAATGGACTCTTGGAGGAGAATGCTAAATTTGCAAATGTAAATACTATGTCACGTGACATTAAAGAAAATTGTTGGGTTCTGTGACTGGCTCTGTCACAGATTTACATAACAGTGTGTAAGTCACTTAATCTCCTTTAGTTTCTCCATCTGTACAATAACATCAGCTCTGGGGCAGTGTTTTGAGACTTAGTTAATTGCATAGAAATTATTTAAAGACCTTTCAGTGAAAAGTTGTATAGATGCTTTCAGACACATGACCCTTTTTAAGCTAATGATTGTCTTTTCTCTCCCTGTAGAAATGACACAAGCCAAAGAAGCAATTCTTTTTTGACTGGCGCTTGCTACACAACTAAATTTTGAAGCAGCCTAAAGAATTTTCACAAGCCAGTTACTCTGGGTCCTGGGGAGGGAGTAAGAGAAGGAAAGGAAGGAAAGAGAGAAAGACCTTTTCCCTTTTGGTCTTCCTGGGGTGTCAGAATTTGGTAAAGCAGATGTGCATGCACATAAAAGGGAAGGCTGTCCAGATGTGAGCTTCCCCCTTTCCCTGGCTTTAACTGCTGACTCATTGGAGCAGACCTAATGATACTGGTCAAATGTCCAGCCTCCAGTAGGGGTGAAGGGTTTCCATGGTTGCAGAGCAAACAGGAAAGAATCAAATGGGGGAGGGCAAGGGGATGGGTACAGGAGAAATGAATCCACGTAAGAAGCAATAATACTCCGAGTAAAGTGGCACTCCTGTAGAGTGTTTTGTCAAAACAACAAAGACCGAATCTTCCAACAAAAATTATTTTCAATATTTTGCTTGAGCCCCTTTATTAATTATGCTGCCATTCTGCCTGCTGCTATAATTAATAGTTTTACAATTCCTTCATTCTAAAATGCTCTCTTAACTCCTGGCTGTGGACAGATGAATGTTGATGACAAGGAGAACAGAAATGAAGAACTGACATTAATGAAGATTCAAAATGCATGCGTGAATGGCAGAGCTTTATCTGTACAACCACAAGAAAGTGAGAAGGGTCTAGAAGAGCAAATATCCCAAGCAAAACCATCTTGCTTGTTTGTACCAAATATTATAATATGCATGTATGTATGAATATACAAAAAAGAGCAAGTGGACACAGTTGTGAGAATACAGTAAGATACCATGGTGACAGGAAACTTTAGAAAAACCCAAACAGATAGCAAAGGGCTCCTGAATGTAATGAGCTGCACGGCTGATTAGGCAGAGAGACCACACTGTGCGAGAATGAGGCCTAAAGCAAAGAACAGCCTGAAAGAAAGCCATGAGAGAAAGAGAGGGAGAGGGAGAGAGTAAGGGGGAGAGAGAGAGAGGGAGAGGGACTTGGAAGAATGAGATAAGTAGACTTACAGCTAGAAACAAAGGCAGAAAGAGATCTGTAGGGCTTGTAGGAGAAGGAGTTTGGTATGTGGTAGACAATAGAGGGCTTAGAAAGGAGCAGTTAGCCTTGGGCCCTCAAAGAGTGCCAAGAGCTCAGGGAAAAACAGACTTAAACAAGGAAATATGTGTGTGGTAAAGGCACGGGGGAGCAAGAAGAGGGGCAGCAGGGCAGCTGCAGGTGATCACTGCAAAAGAGGGCGATATGTATTGGAGAGGCAGCATGAATCTATGGGCACACTTCAGAGCTACCAAAGGCTTCTGCTATGGATATGCAGTTCCTGTCTTTGGTCTGCTTGCAAAAAGTGCAAGAATTTCTATCTTCCTCTTAAAAGAAGAGCCAGTATTTTTGGTGAGCACTATTCATCTTCCTCTCAAGTGCCTGTCCCTTAGTCTTAGGTTCACAGTAGTTGTCTCTTCTTCAGTGCTGGGTTTTGAATCTCATTAGGGTTTGAAATGAAGTTAGGATGAGAATGATCATAATTCTTATCAACTGTACAAATCATTATATGTTTTTAGTTTTAAAGGCTCAGAGGTGAAATCCAGTCTGGAGTGCAAGGGTTGTATGACAAATATGTCTCCCTCATTTCATGCCTGGCAATTGTCAGTGAGTCAATAACATCTAACAGCTCTAAAACTGAAAATTTCCTTCATCACATGAGTGTAAGCTCACTTAAGCAGACTGCCTCACCCTCCTACACACATATAGATGGGTGAGACATTTGAGCCTCCTGAACCCTCCTTTCTCTTTGGCTGTCCTCAGACCGTGGCTCCTTGCTTGTAGCAGAAGCAGGTTCAGAGGTACACATCTGTTTTTTAAAGTACTGCACAAAAAAAAAGAGGATTTTAGCCTCATGCAAACATCACCCCACACAGAGGTCTCCACATACACAGTCAAATATGCCACGAAATGAACTACAGCCCTTGCCACTGCAACTTGAGTTAATTGCCAATTACAGCGAGATGCAAGATTCACAGGTAAATAGCCTGTCTTTATTTAGTTACTCTAATAACAGTGAAAACTTGGAATTTAATTTTGTTCCCTTTTATTCAGACACCAGTGTTGGTGCAAGTGCTGTACTTCACAGGACAAATGCACTGGGTAATTCTAAGTAAAAAAATCACACACTTTCCATGAAAACTCTTAATATAAACTTTTACAAATACCGGCATTTATATAATGAATATGTTTAGGAAAATCTCAGTGTTCATGGGTTTAAAAATCCCACTTGCGGTTCATGTAGTTAACGGTTGAATTTCTTTTCCTTTGTATTGCCATAATATAAATCTGAAGAGGAACTCAAGAGTCATCTAAAAACTGGCAGACTTAAGGAATTTGTTGACAAAGATATTGAAGCTGCAGTTAGTTATTCAGCCAAGCTGTAGGGTCAATAGTAGGAAAACTTTCATGTTCCAAGACTCCAGGTCAAGACAACAGCTGCCCATAGAAAAATAAAAGTGACTATGATTTAATCAGACATATCAGAAGATTTAGAGAAGATGAAATTTAAACATTAATTTCATATCCAAATGTCTTTTTGTGGGAAAGGACTTCACTCTTTAGCTGAACTTTTTCCTCCTTTGATTATGAAATCCTTTCAAGTAATGAATGGTGTAAAATAATAGCTAACCTGAATCCATGTAGCTAAGGAAAAATCATTCTTTGAACTTTGAACATTAGCTTCTCTAAATCAATTTTTGAATAACAACCCAGACAATAATAAAAATAAAATAAAATAAAATAAAATAAAATAAAATAAAATAAAATAAAAATGTGAACCAACCAAACAAAAAACCCCCACAGGTCTGTATCATCTTCAGAGTTCTATTCAATGCAGCTGATAAGGGAAGAGAGGGAAAGTCCTGCCATGATCTTTATGATATTGATGCCAGGATGATTGTTTGCCTTTTTTTATATATACCCCTTTAATATACCTTTTATATAGTTTTATGTAGTTTTANATATTGATGCCAGGATGATTGTTTGCCTTTTTTTATATATACCCCTTTAATATACCTTTTATATAGTTTTATGTAGTTTTAGTGCTTTTAGCCCACATACTTCTAATTGTTTAAGTTTGATAACTTAGCTAGACCCAATGTTCCGTTAAGCCGGGAAACCAAACATCCTGGAAGCTTCATAGTTAGAGGTCAGAAAGACCCAGACACCAAGGTCCTCTCTAGAATACATTCTGTAAACTAAGATAGGCCCATCCAGGAGGAAGGTTCCTCGGACGAAGGGTTCACTCGAGCCTCTCTCATTGGAGAATCTTTAATAGATACGCTGATTTTCCAGGCCTATAACTGTGTGTGCATTTTCGGTGTGTGGGGGGGAGCATTGCACCTGGATGTGGTTCACCTAAAGATGCTTAAATAAATACCGAGGTAAAAACCCTTTTTCCCCTCTAAACGTGTTTGGCTTCTGATTTTAAGACCAAGAAAAGGCAACAACATGATATCACAGCAGACGAGGTTCCTGCCCTGAGTAGTTTGTAGTACAAAACCAATTCAACCAGCTACTGAAGTTAAAGACTTGAAGTGATGGGAGTAGGCTCATACTAATATTCCTGCAGTTGGTAAAGCATTTTGTACAAAACAGCATACATATTCATAAGCAGAAATCTTTGCTAAAGCAATTTCAGATAAGTAGCTTTAGCTAGCCTCAGCTAACTTCTAAAAACAACTTCAAACTTTGTGTCTGTAAACTCGACACCTTTGAAAAAGAGTAAATACGCTGTCAAAAGGTTCTGTGTAATTCTCAGTGGTGTGATAATCTAACATTTATGACTAATCTATCCAGTTTGTTTCTACCCTTGATTTTTCCCCTTACTTTGTTCTTGTGCATGTATATGTACCAATTTTACGGTGTTTCTCTTTAATTATGTAGGAAATATTTTGAAATCACGAAAGTCTCATAAAACACAAGTTGTTACATAGATTCTAGACATTTTCTTTTAATTTGTGATGGCACAAAAATGCTGTTTTAAGCAGCAATGATATGAGTTGTTTCTTTGGTAACAGAGATGTACTGGCTATTAGGTATTCTTCATTTGTGTAAACATGAGACCAGCTTTTATATTTCTTAGAAGAATCTGATATTTAGATGGAACAGAAATAACTAGGTATAGGCTTTTTTCAGTGGCTTATGAAATAATATTTAGAGATATGTTAAAAAGGTTATATATCGGGTAGCAAATATAAGCTTGTAGCACTAGACTCTGTGTATGATAAACGCTGAATGACATTTTATTGAATAATGGATTACCTAATAGCTAATATTTAATTAGATAATTCATTAATTGATTGATTGATTAATTTATTCAAGTTAATTTTAACAGACTCATTTCCAGCGCACTAAATGTCTGAAAATGAAGGCTGATGGGACTTGACTGTGTGTCCAGAGCAATAATGTGGTGCCCCATTGTCATAAAGGCAGTGTCACTAAGAACACCATGTGAGGTCCAATTTCACCTGCAAGATGGAAGTGACCCTTAAATTCTGTATATTTCTTCAAAGGACTGTTATTCACCTTAAAGCAGACGAGAAAGGAATGATCAAGTCCGCTTACAAATATGGCACTGCTGGAGGCTGTGAGTGGCTCATACTATCAGCCATGTTCACTGCCCACTTCAGCACACTGCTGGACACATTGTCATGCTGCTGTAACCTGAAGTGTGTGACAATTATACAGCATAGCCATGAGCAACTGAGTCGAAAAGGTAGATATTATGCAAGGTCTTCAGCTTGTGTAAATTGGCAAAGCTCCATTGAACTTAGCTGAGGATGTGGCCCTGTGCGTTGTCATATTATTTGGAAATGCTAAATTGCGTAAATATTCATATTCTCTGCTGTCTGATTTTTATTTTAATCTAGCCGAACATATTATACCTTATAAATTACATATTAATATACCAATTAGTGGGTTTTTAAAATTATCTGATTAAATTTTCTCTTTAGCTGCTTAGCTTGTTTTGCAGCAAATCTAGTTTCTCCATGGCAATAGTAAAATAAGAGTTGAATAGAAGGGTCCTTGAAAATATAGCATAAATCCGAGACCTTTATATAGGATGACACACTGTTCACTTTCTTTGATGCTAGTTCTTACATATAAATGCAAATATACATCTCATTCATTGTTGTATGTAATGTGATTTAGCTCTAATTGACTGGAAGTTGTGAAGTCTGATTTAGAACTGAATATGTAGATTACAGCTAATTACACAATGTGAATCTCTTAAAACATGGGAATATATTTTAAATTCTCGGCCTTTTCCCCTAGCTCAGAATAAAAAGTACATAACTTTGAGCTAAAAGTGCTGTGCCATGACCATTGCACCAATGACATGAATATGCACTGATATTGTTTCTCTGCTTTCTTTCTTTTTCCTTTTCTTTTTTCTTTTTTTAACTATACCCCATAAAGCCAGCTCCAGATAGGAAAACTGAAGTATTAGCTGAAATCTCACATGAGCTGTGTTGTGGCCATTTCTTTGAGAAAAAAGAAACTTGAAAGGTAAAATTTCAGCTAAAGAAGCAAAAGTATGAATGTTTCCCCTTCTCTTTTATTATTGACTTTATGAATTAATCCTAGTTTACTTGTTTCAATTGGTGTCGACATATTTTTGAATACTATTAACATAGCAATCAGGCCTGTTCTCAGGTTATTGAATGGTGTGTTGATTTCTGAAATAAATAGATATGCAGTGTGAAGGGTGAGCTGTCACTTTGGGAGAGCTTTGCTGATCTAAACTAAAAGGCACTTCTAGTTGAAAACTGTAATAGAAGGAGGGCTAGGGAAACAGTGAAACCACTCAGTCCCTTTCAGGTTTCATTGGGTTATGATAGAAGATACAGGACGAGGAGGAAAATGGGTATATTATATGTCAAAGAAAGCAATAGCATTAGCTTAGACTAAAATAACCATATCAAAATAGAGTGTTTTCATTTCTTTCATTATAACTCATTTTCTCCTGGATTATTCTTCCTTTATGGAAGTCACCTGAGGAAATCCTGGCTTCCTGTGATTTCCCACTGAGCTCAGTTGCAATTCCAGCATTGAAACCAAGCCTCCACTCAGTCGTCCAGTGGCACGTTAGGCCAGTTTTACACTGAAGACCACTGAGAAGAGTACAAATATTCCCATTTAGTTTAACAGACTTATTATAGATTTCTAATGACCAAACATTGCAGTGTTTTGCACAGTTTATTAATGACACTTGTGTCTGTCAAGGGAATCTTATATTCTCACTAAAGGGCATTTGCAGAGCATGACTGTAACGTCCCATATCCAGGACTGTGTGGCAAACAGCCAAGTTCTTTTCCTAGCTGGACTTTTTTTTCAAACAAATGAGAAAGTTCAGTGAAGCCATTAAAGAAAGTTAAGATTGCAGATTAAAATAGTTTATATTTTATCCCATTAAAACAGCTACCCTCTATCCAGTGCTGTGTTCCTTCTTTTTTTCCATTCCTGACCTGTAAGGGTTAACAATTGAGGCCTGTCTATAGCTCATTTCTATAGTAACAGCAAGACTGAGACTTTTTTATGGGCACCTAATAATTAGAAAGTGCTAGAAGGTATAACAATATAATGAATCAAAACTGATAGACTTGTGGGTTTCCATAGAAACATGTATAATTATGATAATCGGTCCCTGGCGTACCCTCAGAATAGTATACATTCAGTTAAATGCAATAAACATTAGGCACTATTTAGTGAGCTGTGATGCAGATTAACAGTGTGAGATACAGGGAGGCTATGAATAAAATTGCTGTACAGTTTATCTCAAACTAATTTCCCAGATTGCTTTAATAGATGTGCTATGTGGATGTGAAGAATTGAAAGTGTATTTTTGTTAGTGGTAAAGCTAACAAAGATAGTATTTCATAAAGTGGCTGACTGTTAATTTTGATGCAGCTCAAAATGTACTGTGGCACGTTATTGCATGGGAGATCACTAAATCCACTGAGAAAATGACATGGTGGGGTTCAACTGAATTATTTATTTTTTGGATATGATATGGGGATATTTGGGTTTCCTGTGCTCCCCTTGGCTTGCTGGCTTATTTCTTTCTTTGCTTGACTCACATTCTAGAAATATGTTTGCTGGTTCTCCTGATCTAATTCTAACTATCTTTTCCAAACCAAACAATTTTCTAGTGACTTTATATACAGCTGCTCAGCATTACAAAATTTGTATTCTTAGTTTCCTATGGAAAGGTGCTGATTTTTTTTTTTTTTGGTTATTTGATTTATGAATAAAAATGGAATTATAATTCTGTGTGAGCCATTTCAGGGCCATTTAGAACTGCTTGTAGGTGTGCATTGGTTATAAAAACATTTAGATGCCAGCACTCTAAAGAAAAGCTGTTTATAGAGATCCACAGGTATATTATATTTGAGAGACAGCACTGATGGTGATATTAGACCATGCACTGTGGGTTAGGAGACTCATCTGACCATTTTTGTGTATGTCGGAGAAACTGTGCAGAAGCATTTATCTGTATTTAAATGTTTCCTAATTCTCTTCTTTGAAGGCTCAAATTTTACTTGAATGATGAATTTGGCTTGATGTAGTCCCTTTGTAGAATTAAAAACATTTATTTCAGAATGCAAGAAAATGGTTTGTGATACAGCTGTTGAATATTAAGGACCCAGATACTCAATTATCAGACATCATAACTTTAGGACTGAACTTGGTGCCCATAAAAAGGTGTATTTACCTTAAATGCACTCTGTTCCCTATGAAATTTCAGGGAAAACTCTTTTTCTCAAAAAATCCCTCTGCTTTCAAAATGAATCAGTTTGGCCTCCTGTGTTTTTTGGTTTTTCCACTGTTAATCTTGCTTGTGACTCAGTTACAATAGTGGTTATATGTTATCTGTTGATTCAGTCCCGAAGACTGAAATCCCATGTGGTGATCAAGGATTCTGGGGCAGCTCACAAATGATTAAGTTCAAAATTGTTGTTTTGAAAATGAGGCTGCCTCTGTTAGTCTTCAAGTTCTTGTCTCTGCTAAAAAGAAAAGCCTTTTTTCAAAGTGTTTTCCACATCTGGTTTCCCCTTTGCTTTACTGCTTTGCTGGTACTAAAATGCCAGAAGCTGACAGGGGTTCAGAAAGCCATTAGACAAATTCATGGAAGAAAATCTATCAAAGACTACTAAACATAGAGATAACACCTCTGGGTCGGGATGTCCCTGAGCTGTGGATTTCTGGTGGCTGAAAGCATATACCCGGGGAGCATCGCTGCATGTCTTGCTCTTATATTCCTCCCTAGGCATTTGCTATTGGCCACTGTTAAACACAAGATACCTGGGTTAGATAAACCCCTCATCTAACCCAGAACAGCCGTTGTTACATTCTCATGTAAAAAGACTTGACTGCTAACACTGATGCGATAAAACATTTTCAAAAGCTTTCTAGAAAATATGATACCCAAGATGCACTGTAAAATCTTTTTTGTTTCTTCTTTTCTTCCTTTTTTTATTTTTTAAAGAAAGAGTAAAATGATTTTTTGCTGACATTCTGTCATTTGAAGCTGGAAAATCAGTTTTTTCCTTCCTCCTGCTGCCTGTATGGATGGCCACTGGCTGGGAGAAATGTTCTGGAAACTGAAATGTTGAAGTAATAGAAGTATTTCCAGTTATCTCAGTCTATTTCCTTTGCTTTCTTCATGCCATGATGAGTGCTGCTATTCTTTTAACATGTTCAGTAAAATAAGAAGTAAATTAAGTCCTTGCACATTTAGTTCAACCTGTTTTTCAGAGAGGTGGTGTAGAGTATCAAATATTTTATAAACTGGACAACACCTTACTACTCGCTAACCTACCTGTGTCCAAGACGTCTCCAAATTCAGAAAGGAAGACTGCTGTATGCCGTGCTGCCGTGCCTGGCTCAGGCTTGGCCTACGGCTTGGGGTTCGATGCCCGCAAGGAACAGCGGTGTCGGTGCAAGGTTACTGAGGTTTGCGCGCCTCAGTTCTTCTGGCCTGATAAGCCGTGTGCAGCAAGCAAGTTAATGCTGTTAAAAGGCAGTAGTGAAGGCAAGGAGGAAAGAGTCGGACCCCCTGTGGCTGCAGTCCAAGTTTTATTTCTCCGCCCTGAGGGAGCAGGGAGATACAAGCTTGAAGGAAAGCCAAGCAGAGAGACCCTTTGTCACCCTCTGATCACAGGCTTTGAAGGGTTACAAGGAGAGGGAGGTACAACAAAGGTAGCCAATTAAACATAATGAGACTTAGCAAATAACTAATAGAAACATATTAGGGGAGAAACAACTTTAAACTAACCAATAACAGTATAGCTGGAGGGCATTTTAAAACAAGCTGACCTGTCCGAGCCCAGGGATACTGGAGGCTCCGGCACAGGGGAGGAGACGGGGTGTGAGTGACATTTAAGGGGTGTAAGCCTTATGCCACAGATTTCCCCTCGGATCCGCCCTCAGGGGCAGAATCCTGGGCGGGGTAATCCACCCACTCGGTGTCCCTCACACCGAAGGTGGGATGAACCACCCCAACAGCTGTATGTAGCACGAGTGCCTTGGCACAGCAGCCCAGGCAGGTAGGAACGCTCTTCAAGCACTGTTCTTATTCTGCTGGAAGGACAATACCAGGACAGAGCCACTCGACTCCCTGCCACTGGGGCCTTCAAGGATATGCATTGCAGCCTTCAGCATTCCTCATGCATTGCTATTTTAATAAGGAGCTCAGGCAAGGTAATGCTGCTGGCTTGGGCAGGGGCTGGATACTTTTGACACACCTGGAAGAATAACAGGCTCTGCCAGTGCTCCAAGAGTATCACGTATCAAACACTGATCACAGGTGCCACTGCAGATGTGGAAGGGAAATGAAGAATGCTGCAAGCAACAAACTCCTACACGTTTAGCACAGTTGAGGGCAGCAGCTCATATTGCCACCTTTTAACAAACCTGTTTTTACAAAGCTGCATCTCTGTTTTCGTGTCTGTAGTTTTATATCTGTCCCATGAACTAGCCCATGCTGATGATGGCTGTTGACCTCTTATAGCCTGTGTGCTTCTCAGGGCCTGCCCAGCGACCTTGTGGTCTTCTAGAGACCTATGCAGAAAGGGCTTTTTGTCTGTGGGGAGGGTTACATCTGCTACTGAAGCCTAAATAATAAAAAAGTCATCTTCATCATAATATTATCCTGTGCAGCTTGCTGATCTTGCAGAGCTGCAGCCGTGATTGAACACGCAATCACAAGGAGTTTTTTCAGAATTTGGTCCATCAGAGCCTGCCAATGGGTGGAGGATCCTGTTTAATGATTAAGTCTGCTCTAGTAACTGGCCTCCAGCTGGCAGACAAAGCAATAACCCCTTCAGTTGTGTTTCTGCTTGTTCTGTGATAACGTAAAACAAAGGTCTCCTCTAGGGGGAAGTTTTCTGTTGCTTTCTGAATTAAATTTATTTTAGACCCCTCGTACACATTGGTTCTTGACTTTCACCTCCTGCCTGTTGCTAGATTTCTTTGTGCTGGCAAGCATCGTGTTCCCCTGTGATTTCTTTTGTCATGGCAGAGTGAACTCTTTCTCACAGGCTCACTCAGACTGTTCATAGCCATATTTTCATCTTGCTTCTTTGTGAGTCAGAACTCTCTACAGCTCCACTTCTTCTTTCCCATCATGCTGACATTGATTACCTTTGCATGTGCATGCATTTCTAACCAGTAGCTGTTTATCACATATGTATAGCTACTGACTAAAATTTTAATAATTTGATAAATACAAAAAATTGGTTTTCCTCTGCTAAGTAAAAAAATGTTCAACTCATTATTTAAACTAAGAGAACTTGAATGACAGGCAAATCAGGATATGAATACATTGTATTTAAATTTTTTTTGTTAAATGTATTTATCAGTTCATATTATTTTATTTATTATTTGCCCATGTTGACAAGTCGTTTCAGATATCCACAAATCTTTGAGCTGCAAAAATTTTCCTATCTAGCAAATTATGCATTTTCTTTCTCATAAAATTATAGAAAAAAATACTTTTTCAAGAGTAAGTTATTTTCACATAGATTTCACATTAAAGATTTGTGGGAGATGTTCTGAAATTTATTTTTACTACATTTTGCTAAACTGAACATAATTCAGGAACTTTGAATGCTACCAGATTCAGGTTCTCTGGAAGTGCTTGGGATTGTAATTGTGTATGACTGACCATATTGTCTCACTGCTTGTCTTAGCTTGAAAAATAAATCTCTAATTGATACAGTGACTGCCTAACCTTAAAATTCCTTTTCTTGTTTTGGGCAATCTTAAACTCTTTTCTCTTTTATTATACCATAAGTTCCATCTTTACACTAAGAAATTCTATCACGCTGGCTGTGTAATTTTTGTATGTGGAAGAGATAAAAGACATTGACAAATACCCTATTCTTCCTGATTTAACTAAAACATTCAGGTAAAATAGGTTTAAGTCTGGTGTGTCCTACTTCAAGAAAGGGTCTTGCCTTCATCCCACAGGATACGAAATGGCCCATGCTTAGGCATTTGTGTGAACTTCTTCCTTCTTTATTTTCTTGTTTATCCCATCCATCTTCAGAAGGGAGAGCTCATAAATAATCTGATTCTAGCTCAGAAATTTAAAAAGTTTTCTTGTTTTTATGTTTAACTCTCTGAGCTCAGGTGGGGAAGATCGCTACAGACCTGATAGCTTAACCAGGCCTGTGGGAGGCAGGTTGTGGGTGGACATTCTTGTGAATCCCATGTAGCAAGGTGGCAATGAACTAACCATTTTCTAAATCCCCAGCTTGAAAATCTCAAGAGATACCCATAGACCGGGAGATCAGAGGGCAGGTCATTACAGATTCAAAATATTCTGAATAATACCTGTAATGGATGACATGCAGGAAATATTACAGAAGGAAGTGTGGGATGCACAAAAATAGTGTCAGTGGGCTTTTGGCAAGAACTGTAAGAATATGCAAGCGAAATATGAGAAAAGCAAATGGCCCTAAAGAGAGTCATGAGACTCTGAATGTGTGAAACTGGAACACCTAACATGGAGACACATCCAGCTCTCAAAATAAGTGAAATTGCCCTGTTACATCCCCATTAAAGCACAGGAATTGCAATGTTCCTGTATGAGTGTACAAACTCCTAGATACATGGACACATGTATACATGGACACATGCAGAACCTATCTGTTTTCTGTCCAGTCTCACTGTATGTAACTTTTGTATTACTAAGACAAGATAGTATAGTAAAAGAGACTGTTTTGCCTGTCTGACACTTTAAAAAATATTTGGAGAATTTTTAAGAAAACAAATGCATAAAATGTTTTTAAACATATAATTTACTTTCTCTTTCAGTCTCACAAATTATTATCATGTTGCAAAAACTTCTTGTACAACGACAAAGGAGAGATTTTTTTCATTCATGAAAGCCTCAAATTTATTAATTTTAAATTATATTGTTAAATTACCAGTCATTTTAATGACAGTTTTTAAAAATAGATATGAAGCTTCCATAGTTCACACCAGAAGTTATACTTATTGTATTCTAGGAAATATGTATATGAAGAAACTTGGATAAAATTGCCATGGTAAATTTAGGTTTTGTGTTAAATAAAACCATATAGTTGAACTGTAATTATAATAATAGTATAGTAAATATAGAGATAACAACTTGCAGCTATTATTCAATGTGATTACTGTAGTCTTACTATTACTAGGACTGATTTACTATAGTTTTAATAAACTAAGAATAATTACAGTGGTTTCACTATAATAACTATAGTTCAGTGGCAATTTTAGGCTGAGGTCTGGAGCTTTATTATTCAGTAATATTTCTTGAGAGAAAAATATAAAGAGAACAACCATTAAAAATAAAACTTTAAGTGTGGTTTAAAATAAGTTTTTACTCTTTATTGTATTGTATAGTTATATAGAACAAGAAAAAGTAATAAAAATTAATTTTATTTTCAATAAAAATGAAATAAATCTCTTGCTTTCTTTTTCTTTTAAAAATGTAGGAGCAAAGATCTCTTCCCTGTTTAAAAGTTAATTAAGTTCACCTTAACATCCTGTTACAGATACTAAATTCTCAAAATTTTATAAAGAACATAGGTAGTACATAACTTACTCTTCTTATTTTGCCATAAACAGATATCACTAGCTCAAATGAAAGCATATTGGGAAAGCAGTTTGTTTTCCAACTCATTTGCAAAATGCTGTGTGTATTTGTAGCTCCCTCTGAGTAACTTATCATCCAAAGGTATGTTCACCCTCCCACTGGGCCTTTGCCTTGTAGTGTCCTTCCAAGGGTGGTACCAAATAATGTCATGTGGGGTTTTCCTCACGTCATTCCATAAGCACGGTGATGTAAATGGGTAGCACTGATATTCTTACAGAGCTTGGTCCTTTGTGCTCACATTAGCCCGCCACTCAGCTGGTGCTACAGGGAGGCATTTTCCCAGTAACAGTAAAATGGGGCCATCATATCTTTGAGTATTTACCTTTAGATCAGAGGTTACACGGGATCAGATCTAGAAGAAGAACCCCTCTGCAGCTTGAACACACATTGTCAGAATTCCAAATGTGGGGGCCCTGTTTGCTAGACCTGTGTTTCAAAATGCACATTTACCCTGGGATCAGCAACACAGTTAGGGACTTTACACTAGGCTCAATACAGAATTAAGAAGGGCTAGTTGAAAACTAGCCTGCTCTAGTGCTAAGTTGCTGCATAGCATTATTTCTCTGAATTTCCTCTACTTCCCTGGCTTTATCTCTAAAGACAACCCAGGTCTCAAACTCATAAGTAGCTATTTGTCCCTTTATAAATCATTAAAGGAAAACTCTGGTACTAAAATAAATAATCTCATAATAAAGTGCTAGAATTTTATATTAAGAGTTTATATGAATTCACTAGTCCAATCCTAGCTATGCATAAAAAAGAGACAATTGAAATTTAAATGAGTGCTACAAAAGGCTATCAAGACATGTACCTAGAGCTTGGCATCACTTACCGTGCTCATTGTTGCAATTTTCACCTTTCTGCTGTGTAATCACTAACGCTTTCCTCACAATCACGTCAACAATTCATCAACATGACAATTAGCAAAAAGACAGAGAGGAGAGGCCTGCAACCACTGGTTATTTTATGACCACATGATGTTACCAAGCACTAGGTAATAATTACAAGCATCAACAATGGCCGCATTCTTGTATTTCCATATTCAAACGCACATATCTCAAACTACCAAAGCAATTTCAGCTGCACAATATTTTGCTCAGTGTAGTGGCTGGCAACCTGTCCATTCAGTGCAAACATCCCCAAAGCTGACATCCCTTCCGTGTGAGTGGGTGTATGGGCAAGTGTGCATTTGTGTGTCACCCACTCACTGTCGTTTCTTCAAATACGAAGTAAAATGCTAAGGCTCTTGTCTTTTTGAGAACCTCACCAGACTTCCATAAAGCCTTTACTTTTTTGGCAGGGAAGGTATGCTTCTGTAGTGGTTACCCCACGTCCGGAGGACACATTGTACAGGTATTTTCACGTATTAATGCATTCACCCTAGAAAGGGGTTTTGCTAGAAATGAGTGCTTACCTTAGGAACAGACCTGGTCTCAGCACACAATTTTTGTTTTCCTGAGCAGCAGGTGCTAGCATCACACAGCTGGCCAATGGTCCTTTTATGGACAAATGGAGTTTCACCTAGGTTGAGTGAGTTGTCCTGGCTACCTCAATAGCTAAAGGAAAAAGCAGTTACCTCCAAAGAATGATTCATTCTACTGCTCTTGGAAGAAAAACTTAGGATGCACAGACTAATGTGAAGTGGAATTGATCCAGGCCAAGGAGGATAAAATAAAGGAAATCAAATTAGCACCAAATAAATTAAAGAAATTAAACCAATTACAAGCACTACGGTAATGATGAAGCTTTTTAATTATTCATTTCTTTTCACTACATATTTTGCATCTTATATAAATCATACAAAGACACTGTTGAGCCTAGCATCTATCTGTAGATCTTGGCTGGAGTGCTCTGAGACTCTTTGAAAGAGAATTAAGACAGTTAAATAATTCTTTGAACTCTTGATTTGGACACATATACTACATACTTCTGTATTTAATATTTAATTTGACATACAGAACAGCACAATCTGAAGTATCTTCACTGTTCTTGTACCTCAACTAAGAGTCATCAACTAATGTTAAACCTTAGATCTCATCTTTGTCAGCAGTGTTTCAGAGAAGGAGAAAATAATGAAATTTACCAAGAAAATTCTTCAAAACTACCTTTCTGTATCACTTCAGCCAAAGAACAGCTACAAGGTCCAGGAATCTGTCTGAAAACCAGAATGGTCATAAACAGAAGAAAAGAGAAATTTAAATGAAAGGGGAGAGGAAGAGATGAATAAAGCCAAAGAAAAATGCTGGAGTAGCCAGGAGATTATAGGAGTTTTTTAATTGTCCTTTTTACCTTCTCTGCTCAACCAGATCAGACCGATAGAGAAGATTTAACCTTAGAGTTATGAAATTCAAGTATTAACTCTATTTGAAGGTTTGAAATTAATATCTTCTTGAGATTTACATATCTCTGTTTAATAAAGAACAAAGTTTGAGCATACAATATCTGTCTGGAAAAGGGGAACCTGAATTGGCCTTTTGGGAAATGACATCATTCACTTCACTGATTGTTATGCCAATTCTATTTCAAAGTACTAAATCCCTAAGTACTCAGAGACTAGCATAAAACTATTAAATTGAAATAACTCTTACTTCAAAACCTTTTAAGTTCAGATAGTTTATTTATTCTGGATTTAACACAGAGGTTTTTGTTCACACTAAGTTTATGGAAATATTGTGTTCTTGCTAAATAGAAAGCAATGATTATTGAAATTTTTCTCAACTTTCTACAGTTGCACAAATAGACTTTAATAATTTAATTTCTCTTTTCTAAAGAGACAGCCTATATTGGAATGTGAGCTGGATTTCATTTTGGTTATCTATTTCTACAGCAATACAAGTGCATGATCAAGCTGAAATCCTACTTGCCAACATATTTAGTTAAAATTCTTAAGTTAGTTTAAATGTGACCATTCTACATAAAGAGAATGCATGCAATTGCAAAGTCAAGTTTGACTCATAGGTTCATTTTTATTCATAAACACATATAGGAAAGAAAAAAACCAAATCAACACATGGTTCAAGAAGAATTTGTAGCACCAACAAAATGCTTTCACCATACATATATTCTGTATAAATCAGATTTTAATACAATTTTAGTTCTTGATATATTTTTCAAGGTATGCCTGCACCTTTCCTGATGAAATAGAACAAAAGAATTATTTCTTTCTTTACAGCTGAATAACTTTTATTCACTAATAAATGCAGCTCCTGCTAATTGAATTTTCTTGTTGAATTTGTATTATCATTCCAAAATTAATAACACAGAGGTAGCATAAGGAAAAGAGAAAGACATAAGAATGAAAATCAAAGGGAGAAAGTGCCAGGAAAAGAATTTGGAAACATTTGGCAGAGTAAAAGCATCTTTTTTTTTGATTCCTACTGCATCCAGGGACACAGTACTGGAAAAATATTCCTTGTTCAAAAAAAAAAAAAAAAAAAAGAATTCCAAAAAGGAAAAAATTAA